>JACCGJ010008233.1:0-19353 GCA_013407085.1 Atriophallophorus winterbourni | reverse complement strand
AGATTCAAGATTCAAGAATTTATGGTATAAAAAAGCTCGTAGCTGAACAACACCACAGGATATTCGTATAAGGACAATAAATATATATACAAAAAAAGATTGATTCTTCAGGAAGATCGACAGTTTTGTAGTTGCAAAAAAAATGCCATGTATTGTGTCGGTATGATGGGTAAAAAAAATATTCGTTTGAAAAAAAATCATGTTATATATACGGGATGTAGGGTGGAATTACTACGCATAAATATATCCAGTTTTTTCCTGAAAATCCTTTCACTAGATGATTGGACAACATGTGACGGTAGGGAGTTCCATAAGAAACAAACGCGCACCGAATGAAAGAACCGACGGCAGTTCCGGTGGGAATGTGGAATATCAAATGCAAATGGGTGAGTACGTGTGGCATGGCTTGACCGGAGGCGAAATAGATGCCTCAGAGGGTGTGCCTTGGAGTTCATTATTTTGTAGGTTAGTATTAGATCGAATCGATCCCTTCTGCGAAGCAGTATATCCAAATTAAGCTGCTCAAGTCGATTATCATATGGTAGGTTGCGGAGGCAGCCAACCATTTTAGTTGCTCTGTGATAAATCCTCTCGAGCCGCTTGATGTCCTTTTGTAGCCACGGTGCCCAAGCTTGCACTGAGTAATCCATCACCGGGTTAATATACGTATTTATGAGCATGGAGAATGATTCCCGGAAAAAATGTCCGAAAATCCGCCGAAGCATACCTAACATGCGGCTAGCTCGATTGTACACTGCTTCGCATTGCATGCTAAACTTCAGACTTCCACTAATCCATATGCCGAGGTCTTTTTCTTTGGTTGTCCATTTCAGTTGATTTGGTCCAAGGTTGTATGAGAATGGAAAATCTTTGCCTATTTGCAACATTTTACACTTTCGGAAGTTGAATGGAAGTTTATTTCTCTCCGACCAGCTGTTCAATAGATCAAAATCGCTTTGTAAGCGCAAACAGTCCACGCTTGACTTGATTCGCATCCAAATTTTAACATCATCCGCAAAGAGAACCATTTTGGCTGTGACAAGTTTCGGAAGGTCGTTGATGTAGACCAAAAAGAGAACCGGACCAAGTACCGAACCTTGTGGGACACCGCTAGTGGCCCCGATTTCCCCAGACATCACACCATCGATACGTACAGTTGCTTTGCGATCAAGAAGGTAACTTCTCAGCCAGACAAGAAGGCACCCATTAATACCAACATCGTGCAACTTGCGCAGCAGTATAGAATGGTCCACGCGATCAAACGCCTTTGATATGTCCAAGTAACACGCATGCACGAAACCACCATTATCCACTGCCTGCGTCCAGTCATCCAGTGTCTCCAGTAGGTTAGTCAAGCAAGAACGAGACTTTCTAAATCCATGTTGTTCTCTGGACAACAAGTTTCGGGCTTCGAGATGACTCACAATTCTTTCGCACACAATTCGCTCCATAATTTTTGAGATCACTGGAAGGAGTGTAACAGGGCGGTAATTTGCTGGGTCAGAACGAGTTCCACCTTTGTAGATGGGTGTTATGATTCCTCTCTTCCAGTCATTAGGCACAACACCCTCCCTCAAGGAGTGATTAAATAAATCACAACGTGGTTCGCACAGTTGACTGCCGCATAACTTTAGTATTGCAGGTGTGATTCCGTCAGCTCCCGGGGACTTGTTGATATTCAACTTGCGTAGGTGGTGCTGCACTATTTCCGAACTGATGCATATATCACATATCGTCTCCGGCACAATTGTTGCTGACAATTCTGATGGTTGTAATTTATCCTTGGGGGTGAAAACTCGTGAATAAAAACTGGCTAGAGCGTTAGCGGTTTCCAGAACAGAATCAGTTAGTCCGTTATCTGTCATGATCGGAAAAAACACCGGGTTTCAGCTTCGTAGTGTTGTTAACAGTTCGATAAAGCAGTTTGGGATTTCGCTGCATTCTTACCGCCAGCTGAAGCTGGTGATATTGTTTGTCCTCTCGGATGAGATTTGTGACCTGATTCCGCAATTCGCGAAAGTTTGCCCATGTCGAATCAGTTCTGGAGACCCTGTGAATAGCCCATGCCAAATTTCGCTTTGTCAACCATTTTCTAGTCCTACTGCGAATTCTGAAGTGTGGTTCTTTGCTACTATGTTTCGGGACATTTTTAGAATTGAAATGTATAATGTTGATTATGTAATCTGTCAGGGTTGTGCAATGCGAGTCCGGATCACTGAAATTTATATTATGTTCATCAAAAGCTACCATTGTTTTCATCAAACCAATGTAATCCAATTTTCTATTTTGTTTTGTTTGCTTTACAATTCTACTGGCGTTGCACGCGTATTGAAATAGCAGAACGAGGTGGTCGCTTCGACCCAGCGGAGGGTGATACTGAACATCTTCAACGGCTGTGGCTTCGGACGTTAAGACTAGGTCTAGAACAGAAGTCTGTTGCAAATTTCGTTGTCGTGTATAATCGAAAACATGATTATACAAAAGGGTGTAATCAAACAGTTCTCGAAATTTGTAGTCTAGGGATAGGGGTGGGTGATCTACTCGGTTATATAGTTGAGGCAGATTGAAGTCTCCCATAATCAGCAATTGCGAATTGCGCTGTTTTCCGGCGTACTGCATTGCTTTCAAGAGGTTTTCGTTATACGCATCCAATGATGATGGCGAACGGTAAACTACACCAACGATGCAACGGTCGCCTGATTCGAGCTTCAAGTTGCACCATAAACTGTCTTCCAGATCGAGTTCAGTATCTGTAACTACCGTACAATATAAACGGTCATGGTGGTAAACAGCTACTCCACCACCTGTTCTTAAGCGGTCTCTCCGAAACAAGGTCATGTTTGGAATAGAGAGCTCGCGATCGCTCACGTGAGGTTGGAACCATGTCTCAGTTATTGCTATGACGTCGAGTGAGTGCTGATTGCAGATATCCTTCAGTTCAGTTAGTTTGTTTAACAGGCATTGTGCGTTTGTATATAGGCAATTGATTGTGGTTTTCGTATACAGTGATGGGGCTGAAAGCTCGTCTATTAGTCCGACCCTTCGAGAGTCGGACATCGGCCGTTTTTTGGGATTGCCACAGTGTTTCTAATCGGAGTCTCGTCTGATTGTGGAAGGCGTGGTTCATTAGAAGGCGTAGAAAGTCTGTGATCACTCATTCTGACATCCTTCGGGAGATTCCTATCGTTTCTTTCCAGTTAGCCCTAACTGATTCCATCATACCTTTCGTTAAAAGTGTTACTTTCAGAGGTTTTGGCCCGTCACCTTTATAGTTTGGTGAACGAGGTATTCTAAAAGTGTCCACCACAACTGACTCGTGAGCCCCGATGCTGTTGGCAACATAGAGCCACTGTTTGTAATCGTGGTGCTGTATTTCACTTCCTGAAGCATTGTCAGTGTGTTCGGGAACACCAAGAAGAACAATACTGCGTTGGTCACATTTTTCCCATTGTTCAAATTACCTTTCCTCTCCCACCACGGAATATCTGCATGTATGCGACATTTAGTCTGTGAGAATGTACGTAGCAAATAAGAGTTTAACAGAACGTCTTCCATCTCTTTTTGGCTTTTGAAAGTTATTCTCAGTAAACGTGGTTCATCGAGATGGGGAGAATTGGGGTGCCGACTTAGGCGGGTTATTGAATCGGGCAGTATCGAGCTCATATTCATCATTGAACACAGCTGGTACCATTGTTCAATGTCGTGAGTTCTTCTACTCGAGAAAAGTGTCCCTGATGTCTCCGGCACATTGGTGCAAATTACACTGAGATTCATCAAAGTTCTTTTCATTTCATCATTAGTTTTTGAAGTAGAGGAATTCTGCTGGTGGACAGTCAGTACACGCCCCTTCGACTTTCTAATCTGATTAACATCTGAGTCGCAGCTTGCGTTAGCATTACTCAGCTGTTTAGCTTCCCGCGAATTCTCCTTAAGTAACGGAGTAACTTGTGGAGTTACGGGATGTAGCGTTGGGTTCGGGTTGATTTCACTTTTTAATGAGTTATTGTGGGCATTTACTATCGACTTCAGTGATTCCTCAAATTTTTGGGAAATGTTCTCTAAGTATTTGACGCGATTTTCCAGGTCTCCTGATTGTGATGCATTGGTCCCGGTGCCGTTTAACGACTTTGTTCTACATACACTGCATACATAACAGACACTAGGAATTTCCGGATTATTAATAATGACTACTGCCTCGTTAGTCAAAAGTTTATCGCAATTAGTGTGTATCTTAGTAGAGCACATAAAACACATGACTACTTTCGATTTCACACTTACCCCCTTTCTGCAAATTTGACACGTAGTTTTCGTAGGTCTAGACATCCGATAGCTGTTGAGGTTGTCTGGCCAAGGTCGTCTGATCGTTGAATGGGGGTGTTGATAGCTTCCACTAAAACACCTAGGCGCGTATCGATCGGTTCACGGTTGAGGGATGAAATTTGCGAGGTTCGCGTGGGAACGTATCGCAATGTATTGGATGCAAATTACCAATTAAAACAGTCGTGGTGATCGTAGATTTGATCTTGCACAAACGATGCACGGCTTGTTGAATTCAGTTGAAGAAGATCTTCCGAACGATATTGGTCCCGACCAAGTCAAAACAGCGACAACAAATTTTGCTCGCGCACACAATTTCCACGGTGATGTGGAAAATAGTAACTTCCGAAATATTGATCACTGGACACTGAAGCTGATTAAGTCCAATAGATCTCTTCAAGCGAAATCCAATGGTGTAAGAATAATCCGAATAGGATCAACGAGTGACGAGCAATGTTCAAAAGTATCAGAGCACAAAATTATGCGTCCTCGGTGTTCTGTTAAGTCTGGAATAACGACGTTAAGTAGTAGATTAGGCAAGTACATAAAGTGGTCGGGAGGGGGAAACGGAATAATGCAATAAAAATTCTGTCAAATTCTTTTTAAAATCATGCACGCTCGTTGGAAGTGACAAAAGTAGAAGTAAACTGTTCCAAGTAAAACTGTAGTGCAAGTCGTGGGGATCATTTTCGCTGCTGACGCAAAGCGTTGGCGCAAGACTAAACTTACAGCCGACCACGGAGGCGAACCCGGGAAGGGATTGCAATGTCGAAGCCTCTGCCAGTAACCTGAAAGAAAACTTGGGTTCTTCCTTAGAGAGTCCTAGGTTCGTTTAGACCCCAACATTATATGCACATTGATTTCAAACTACATCCGTCCTCATATCGAATATTCTATACCGGCATGGGATCCTTGGTTGAAAACAGATACTCAGCTATTGGAAACTCCACAGCGCAGAGCGACAAAACTCGTCCCAGGACTTTTTAATTAACCATACGAAATGAGAATTTGCATTCGGCTCAATACAGACGGAAACGAGGAGCTCTAATATTCATTTGGACAGTGCTTAATCAAACAAATCATCATTGCAGTCGTTTGTTTCATCTTTCACGTAACACACATCTGCTTGGTCACCAATCTAAACTTTACCAACTGCATAGCAAGTTGAACTGCCGCAAATATGCATTTTCCGTTTGCAATGTGCAATTGTGGATCAGTTTACCTACTCACGTGGTACAATCTGGAATCAATGACGTTTTCAAGAAATCACTAGATGTCCACATGGACAAGTATTTTTTTTCACGTTTGACGATAGTCTCTAACATTATTTTGATATTTTTTCCATCCAACCTGATGTACATTTTTGTGGGTCTTGTAAAGCGTAGCTTTTTACCCGCATATCATCTTTGAATAAATCTTTGAATAAATCTTTGAATAAATTAATGTCTTGTTTTATCAATTTCAAAAGTCTCGGACGAAAGAGATTTTTCGATTGGAAAACAAAGTCGGCATTTGTTTGATCGCTTGTTTTTCTGCACAATGGCGGGCAGCTTTTGAAGACGATATGCAGTGGCCACATATCTCGCTCGTCGCGCCAACTTTCATAACGCAACAACTCGCTTCAGTTTTACTAAGATGAATATATAAAAAAATTCAAAATGATTTTTCGAATAAGTCTTCCACTCTCAACTTACATTTTAAAATGCATTTTGGGCTCCGGACGGGGGAGTTTTAAAATTAATCTGCCATTTAGTGTAGCACAACTGTACCGTAAGCGGGGCGAAATTGTTTAGGTGTAAATCGTGAATAATGCTAATCATGACCGAAATGATCGGAAAGCTGATCAAGTGAAACCTACCCCAAAACGTCAAGTTGAGCTTCAATTCAATTCAATTCAATTTTAATGGTCTAAAAAGCATATGGCTTTACAAAAAACCACAGAATAATATGACAACAACGAGTAATATAAAAAGCAAAAATGGGATTAGATTGCTTACTGAGCAGTTAAAAACTCAATTAAATATCCAAAGGGCAGAAATTGATTTCGATGGGTGGGATAACAAATGTAGGCGCATCGTGTTAAGATATATAGTTTTCTTCGATGCACGGGTTTAGGGTCAAAAAGGCATCAAGGCTTCTCTTGAAAGTTTGCTGGTTTGGTGTGTTTACAACATTATCTGGCAGATTGTTCCAAGTAACACAAACTCGCACGGAAAAAATGTCGTCTGCATTTGAGTCTCGAGTGAGGGACAGTTAGAGTAAATGTGTGAGCTCTTGTATTATGTGAGCTCCGTAGATTCAATAAGCATTGCAGGGGGGTGATTTTCGGTATTCAAATTATTGTAAACCAGAATCAAATCCCCTCGGAGACGACGACGTGGATAATCAAATAAATTTAGCGTTTTGACTCGCTCATTGTAGGGTTTCCGGCTGAGACCAGTGACAAGTTTGGTAGCTCGATGATATATTCGTTGCAAAGTCGCAACATCTTTTTTAAGCCATGGAGACCATGCCTAAACTGCATATTCCGTCGTGGGTCTGATGTACCTATTTATAATACAGGGAATTGTCTGTTTTGAGAACCTACCGAAAGTTCTCTTTAGGGGTGACAATTTCTGTGATGTTTTGTGATAGCCGTAGTTGCAGTGGCTCGATATCCCTAGGGCGTTGCTTATTAACACACCCAAGTCCTTTTGTTCCATGGTCCACGAGAGGCTGTGTGTTCCAAGAAAATACTGGTACTCCACATATGTGCCAATGTTTAACATGTGACACTTTGTGAAATTGGAAAATATGCGATTTTTAAGGGACCAAGCCTGGAGGTTGTCCAGATCCTTCTGGAGCAGTTCGCAGTCCTCCGACTTACTTATCTTCGACCACACTTTTATATCGTCCGCGAACAGTACGATCTTGCATTTGATGAGAGCCGGTACGTCATAAGCATAAAGCGCGAGAAGGATTGCTCCGAGGACGGATCCTTGGGGCACTCCACTTGTCACGGCTACCGACTTCGATAGAGCACCATCCACAGAGACTTGAACAAGCCGATCAGTCAGGTAATTTTCTAACCATGCTAACAGACTGCCAGTGATACCACAACGTTCCAGCTTCTGCGAGAGAATACTGTGGTTTACACGGTCAAATGCTTTCGACATATCGAGGTAACATACATGGATAGTATCCCCAGCATCCACTGCTCGAGTCCAGTCGTCAATCGTAAGGAGATGGTTAGTAAGGCAGGAGTATCCCCATCTAAAACCGTGTTGTGCTGCCGAAGAAAGCTTATTTTCCTCAAGGTATTTGCTCAGTTTGTTTGCCACGATCCTTTCGAGTACCTTGGATACGGCGGACACCAAATTAACAGGTCTGTAATTTGCGGGCTCCGAACGCAACCCGCCTTTGAAAATCGGGGAGATTATACCAGATTTCCATTCAGTCGGTATGACACTTTGCGACAACGATTCGCAGAATAACTGAGTTAGAGGTCCGCATAAAGATTGTGCACAATGCTTGAGTATATTCGGGGTAATTTTTTCACAACCAGGGGATTTTCTGGGATTCAACGATAGTAGAGTTCCCAGCACCTCTTCTTTGTTGATGGTTATTGTGTCCAATGGTAGAGGATGCGTTATTTCCTGGATCCATTTGTATATCCACGCTTTCCTTTGGACAAAATACTGTAGCATAATAATTTACCAAAGCATCCGCGGTGTCAGCTGCATTTGTGGTCATTCCAGAGGGCGTCCGCAAGGCCGCAACTCCTGGTTTCACTGAACACTGCTTGTTCACAATCTGGTAAAGAAGCTTGGGATTCCGTTTCATTTTAGACATTATGACAGCTTGATACTGTATTTTGTCTTCAGCAATAAGTTTAATGACCTGGTTTCTTAGTTTTCTAAAGGTCTCCCATGTGGCATCGGTGGTTAACCGCCGATGGTTTCTCCAAGCCATATTTCGCAGTTTAATCCATTTCCGAGTGCGACTGCGGATTTTAAATTCGAATGCCTTTCCACACTGTTTTGGTACGAATGCCGAGTGTGAGTTGATCTCCCGGTGTAGATTGGTCAAAATGCTACACCACTGCTTTTCTACTCCTATGCCTTCAATTTGCCAATCGTTAATCAAACTTAGGGCGTTTGATAATTTAGATCGGCATACCTTTCTGATGATTTTTGTTGTATCGTTTGTTCGCTCCGCTCAGGATAACAGCCGGAAGCAAGCAAACGGATCCTTGAATCCTTGAAACAAAATTCGCAAACCCGCAATAATTCAGGTTTCATGAAAATTTAATGAGAACATGCAGAGGACGTGATCAATGACATTATATTATACCAATACCGTTTGCCTTCCAGCATGCAACGCAATTATATATTGTCATGAAATATTGAGACTAAATCTCCGGGTTCAACTGCAATATAGGTGTCGATTTGAAAGCATTTACGCAGGCTAAACGTGAACAAATCCTAAAGAGAAGATGGTATAACGCCGGCTATTCTGAAGTCATGTGAGCTGGAGCTTTGTGGCCCAATATATGATTTATTCAAACACTCACTAAATGCAGGAATCGTAACAGTTGACTGGAAAACCGGAATTATTACACTAATCTATAAAGGCGGCAGTCGTTCGGTCCCATCCAATTACCACCATGTGACGCCCATTTCGGCTCTTTCTAAAGCATTGGGGTGTTTGGTGCGTGAAACAGTTATTCAAGCACCTCGAGAGCCATGAAATTCTTTCTAGGGCACAACATAGATTTCGAAAAACATACTTATGCTCGTCTAACTTTCTGACGACTTTAAATTATTGGACGTAAACATTATACGAAGGGAGTTGCAAAAATACTTGTTACTTCAAAGTAATTAAAGGATTTTAATGGTCTAAAAGAAACAAGCTTAACAACAATCATAAGATGGTAAATTGAAATGGAAGTGTATAAACAAGATAAGGAATTAGATTAGGAAGTATATAAGTGTTTGGAAAACAAATAGTGCAATAAAAACTTTCGATTCATTTGTAAATTTTTAATTATGGATGACTTCAAATTACCAAATCTGCAGAGCAGTACCATTTACCCACAACACTCCCTTGAGCGCGAATTCAGTGAGTTGTTATATGATATTCTTGTTTATAACCACATTGCATGTAAAACCCAATACCGCGGAACCGATTAAACATCACTCTTGGATCTTGTTCTGACAAGCAATGAACACGACGTTGATAACTTTGCTTACGAAAGTCCACTGGGACTAAGTGATCACGTCGTCATCCAGTTTGACTATCTGTTTTATGCTGTAAGAACAAATGATGCCCATAAAACAGTTAGGCAGATCAACACTATGGCGTTAAGTGATGTTCTGAAAAACACGATTAACTGTCAACCGGAAACCAGCAACGTATATGAGTTTTGGATATAGCTAATATCTAATCTCAAGAATTTAATCGAAGTGAGCTCCGAATTTATCCTCAGAAACTTAAGAATGAACCCCGAATTTAAACTAAGAAGCCGAACTCGTAAGTGGTTGGAGGTACGAAACAATGCTTGGCGACACGATCGGCACAACCCATCATCAGAGACCTGGGTAACATTTCGTTTACTACGGAACAAATTAAACAAATTCGCCATCCAAGACCAGTTGTGTTTTCAATAAGTGATACCACGCATGATGGAGCGAAACCCCAAAATACTGTATCGTATGGTTAACGATCAAGCTAAGGTAAAACCTGGAGTTGGGTCCGTGAACACATCAGCTGGAACAACAACAACTGCAGCAGAAACTGCTGAAGCTTTAGCCACGTTTTATTCATCGGTATTCAACCCAAGAGAACATGCAATAAACATCCCAAATCAAACACTTTCAAACACGGTTGCCATAAGTAAAATAAATGTCACTTCGAAACGCGTCCTTCACGGTTTACTTATTCTGTTACTCTGTTACGAGTGATTTCTAAAGTACTTGAGCGACTCAGTGTTGACGCTCTAATGAAAAATTTCGAGAATAATCAGTTGCTTTCGAGGAACCAGCATGGATTTAGATGTAATTATTCATGTTTGTCTAATTTACTGGTAACGCTAAATGATCGGAAAAAATCGGTAGATAAAGGGAAAGCAATACACGCCTGCTACTTAGATATCTCAAATCATTCGATCGTATTGACCATATTTTACTACTGCAAAGGCTTAAAATGCTTAGTATCACTAGAAAGTTGTTGAATTGGCTAAATGACTACCTAACAAATCGCACTACCCAGGTACATGTTGAAGGTGCATTATCAAAACCAACCGCAGCAACTAGCGGAGTTCCCCAAGGTACAGTCCTTGGTCCGATCCTCTTTCTGGTTTATGTCGAAGAAGTACCGGAAATTGTTCGATGTAACATTTCATTATTTGCAGACGACATAAAGATATGCGCTGCATTCTTAGTATATAATTTTTTCTACTATTACCAAAAGATCTTGATACGCTTCACTGCTGGTCGTTGAAGAACAAACTGCCGTTTAACTTCAACAAAAGCCGGATCATGAATGTGAGGAATCGAGTAGAGTTCACATATCATGTAAGATCGCATGTCCTTGAAAATTGCAGTAAATAAAAAAGATTTGGGTGTCTGGATATGCTCCACTTTAAAAACATCACTTCAAACTAACACTGCGTTTAAAAAAGTAACACGTGTCCTCGATCTACTCAAACGGGTAATTGAGACATTTTCGCCCAAGATATTCCCATTGATCCTGAGTACATACTTGAGACCACTCATGGAATATGGTGTGCAGTCATGGTCTCCGTGGGTCAAGAAGAATGTGGAAGTTATGCAGCAAATCTATCATCGCTCAACAAAACTAGTTCTCAGCATCCTAAACAAATCTTATAAGGAAGGATATCTCAACTGAATCTGTTCGAATTTTCCTCTCGCCAAATCACAGGAGACCTCATCTTAATTTACAAAACATTCCATACCCCGAACCATCCCTTACAGGATTTATTCACGCGAAGGGATACGAGAAATTATCGGACCCATGAATATGTGCTGGTCGTACCCCATTCCCGCCTGAACTGTAGAAGGTGTTTGTACTCTGTCCGTGTCTGTTTTACTTGGAATAGTTTACCGTTAATCGTTGCTCACTCAACTAGATTGCATGTATTTTAAACGTTATTAGACGAATTATTATTGCATTATTCGTTTCCCGAACACTTATATACTGCTCAATCTACTTCCATATCTTATTTATAGACTGAAATTTTCAATTTTGTATACTGCTCATTTAAAAGCGTCTCCACACTAGGATCACTCTTTGCAGTTATTAATATGGAACTGCTTGACAGTATTATCAATGAATAGTTGTCGGATCGTGCAGTATGTGACTTCCCTACTAATTATTGGAAATTTTTTTATTTACACTATATATACCACGACATCCTGTGGTTTTTGTTAAGCTAACTGTTTTTCTACCATAAAAATTTTATGAGTTTTGTGTTGGCTCCAGTCTAATGAAATCACTTAGTTTTTTCGTTTTACACACCTGGAAAAACAAATTACCCCAAACATACATTTTCGTTCGAAATTTCCCTCTCCATGTCATAATTGGAATTATTTTTGCTCTTCCTCTGAACCAGATTGACGCAGACATGAGAGTACGATTTGTTTAACTTTTGTGCGTATATCTATGGTAATGTACAACTATTTGCTATTTTTCACCCAAAATCTTGATTGTGATTCGTTCCTGTTTAAAGTATTGTATATTTATTATACTATGGTAATTGTGATGTTAAGTGCATGTTGTCATCATTATTTCTAGAGTCTTGTGTTCTTACTCCGCGGTTGAAAAATTCTTTTAAGTCTAAAACAGTTAACCACACACGAAAGTGATGGAAAGCTTTTTATCCTGAACTGTTAAAGAGAGCAAGCAAAGGTACGCGAGTTGCTAATAATTTACCAAATGTTTACCGACAATGCGTTCATCAATGCGCACTCCTAATAATAAACCGCTTTTCATCAGCTCGCATAAATTTGTACTGACGATCAGAGTAAACATGATGACGGACCTTACTCAAGGGACTGCGCCGTCACTAATCATCATTATTAAGAACTGTCGGCTCTAACCTGTACGTCGTTACACATATCTAACCTTTCGCTAGAAACCGAGATTGAAAGACCGACTGGTAAAATATATGTCAACTGATTTCTCGCATCTGGAACGACTGCAAGCGGAACATGGTGCCATAAATGACAGTATACCACACACGCGTACTTAATACTTCTCTGTAATTCATTGAAACTTGGATTATCTACGCTAAGTACAACAAAAGCTGAATGCTTTTCATTTAAAGATTATTCGTTTCAACGTAAAAATAACATGGATGGACAAAACAAAAATGCATAGGTGCTTTCGTAAGCTGGTCTACAGAGCAGGTTTACTCTATTACAACGGAACCGACTACGCTGACTGGACCATGCGTATGGAATGGGAAATGCTCGTATTCCAAAAGATCTATTCTTTGAAAAGCCGAAAGCAAGAATTTGAACTGTGAGCCGCACTTGGGGTAAAAAGACGCTTATTTATACAAACTGTAATATGCTCGTATTCGCAAAGATCTACTGCACGGTGAATTTAAACCAAGTAGCTGATCTTTGTACAGACCGTAATTGCGGTACAAAGACGTTTGAAAAGGCGATGTGATATCTCTTTCGATATTGAACATACCGGTTGCGAAAAACTTGCTTTTAACCGCTCAGTTTGGAAACACCATGTGAAGCGCAATCTTCAATTTGGGAAAGAGCCGATACTGCTCTCGTATGCTGAATGCACGTAAATCAACGCAAACAGTCTTCGCAACAAACTGATCGAATTGAACGAAATGTGTAACTCAGAACTCAGAAAACTCAGAAAATTGTATGGTAGAAAAAACATTAAGCTTAACAATAACCATAGAATGACAAGGTATATGGAACATATAAAATATATAAAAAAAATATAAAATATCTCAAAAATCAATAGGGACATTCGCATACCGCATGGTTCGTCAAAAACTCATCGAGTTTGGAAGCGAAAACCTCAACAGATTCTGATCGTGTGATTTCTTCAGGCAAATAGTTCCAAGTGAAACAAATTCTTACGGAGAAGAAATTACGACGTATATCCAATCGAGAATGCGGAATGCTTAAAGTCTTTGAATTTGTTCGTGTTCTAGTAAGGTCATTGGGCTTTAGCAAGTGTTTAAGGGGATGGTTTACAGAATGCAGGATTTTGAAGGTCAACATAAGGTCACTACGTATCCGCCGTTGGGTAAAATCTTGCAGGTTCAGTTTTAACATTCGCTCTGTGAAAGGCAAGTTTCTGTACCGGGAGACCAACTTTGTAGCACGATGATAAATCCTATCGAGTAGTTCAATATCCTTCCTTAGCCATGGTGCCCAGGCTTGGATGGAATATTCCATAACAGGACGTATATACGTGTTAATTACCCGGGGTAGGGTTTCGGGCGTAAAAATCCGGAATATTCTTTTGAGAAGACTCAAGATACGGCAAGCTTTATTGTACACCATCCGGCAATGCTGTCCCTGCTTCAGGTTAAACGAAACCCAGATACCCAGATCTTTTTCTGCTGTGGTCCAGACGAGATCTTGCGTGCGAAGCTGATACGTGTGGTGCAGAGATTTCCCAAGCTGCAGCATTTTACATTTCGCAGGGTTAAATGGTAACTCATTTAACTGGGACAAACGAAATAAGATGCTTAGATCCCGTTGTAATGCCATACAGTCATTACCAGACCTGACACGCTTCCATATTTTAATATCATCGGCAAATAGTATCAAGTTGCATCCAATATCCTCTACTATATCGTTCATATACACCAAGAATAGAAGAGGTCCAAGCACCGAACCTTGCGGAACTCCACACGTGACGTCTATTTTTCGAGATAAGGTACTGCCAACGCGAACTTGGACGTGTCTATCAGTAAGATAGTCCCTCATCCAATTCAGCAATATTCCCGTTATTCCATAGGATTCGAGCTTTTTAATTAAGATGTCATGGTTGACTCTATCGAAAGCTTTGGAAATATCGATGTAGCAAGCATGTACAGCCTCACCTTCGTCTAGTGCCTCGGTCCAATCCTCGAACGTTGTAAGAAGGTTAGATAAGCAACAGCGACCTCTTCGAAAACCGTGTTGTGCTGCGGTCAAAATATTTTGGTTTTCAAAATGTTCGCTTATGCGCGCAGTCACAATGCGTTCCATTAATTTGGAGATCACCGGAAGTAACGTTACCGGTCTATAGTTTGCTGTGTCTGAACGGCTACCGCCTTTATAAATAGGAGTTATCATCCCTGCTTTCCATTGCGGTGGTATTTTTCCTTCATTTAAGTGAGATTGAATATGCGAGTGAGAGGAGCAGTCAAAGCAACGCGACTCCTGCGAAGTACGGCGGGGGTAATTTTGTCTGCGCCAGGGGACTTCTTTTCGTTTAGTCGACAAAGTTCCCGCCCAACCATGTATTCGTTGATAGTCATTTCACTTAATAATTCGAACTTGATGAAAGTTGATATGGTATACAACGCTTGGGATTGAAGACAAATGAGTAAAACGTTGCTAAAGCGTCGGCGGTATCTTGGGCAGTGTGGGTCAATCCATTAGGTGTTAGTACAGAGCATGCACCTGGTTTGATCTTTGATCGTTCATTTACTATCTTGTAGAGAAGCTTAGGATTCTTTTCCATTCTCTTAAGCAAGTTCCATTGGAATTGCATGCGATCTTCTCTTACAAGAGTAGTGACTTGATTCCGTATCTTACAGAATCGTTTCCAAGTTTCTTCCGTACCAAACCTCTTATGAGTTACCCAAGACTCTCGCTTAACAGCTAACCATTTCTTCGTTCTACTCCGAATAACAAACTGGTTGTTGTAGCTGCATTTGTGTGGTACAAAAATCGAGTTTTCGTGAATCTTCGAATTGAGATAATTTAGAAACTAATTGTAATATGAGCCAGGATCCATTGAATCAAACTCATGAGTGTATGCATCCCGGAGACTGATATTTAAGGATTCAAATTGTATTTTCCTTATGACTTTCGTCTTTTCACACAATCGTTCCGCACTACATACATAATCAAACAAAAGCACAACATGATCACTCTTCCCCAGTGGTGCCAGGTATTGTATACCCTCTACAGCGGTTGCCTCAGGCGTTAAGACAAGGTCAAGGGTTGAAGGTTGGTCAAGACCGCGCCATCGAGTTGGCTGGTTAACGTGATTGTGTAGTGAAGCAAATTCTATAACCTCCTTGAATTTATGTTCAAACGAATGCATGGAGTGCTCACCTCTCGAAAACAGATGCGGGAGATTAAAATCGTCAATGATTAGCAATTGCATAGTCTGGCATCTTGTGATGTGTTGCAATGATTCGATGAGCTTATCATTGTATGAGCTTTCGGATGATGGTGAGCGGTAAATGATGCCTATCGTACATTCATCTCCACTGACTAGTTTTACTGAACACCACATCGTATCAGGAAGGCTGAGGTCAGGATGATCGATGACGTTACACTGCGCTAAACGTTCGTGATAGTAGACTGCAACTCCACCACCGGATCTTCGATCACGATCGCGACGAAGTAGTGACATTTTCGGAATCAAAAGCTCAGCATCAGTCACGCAGGGCTGGAACCAAGTCTCTGTAACTGCAACCAAATCGGGTGAAAGTCTATCACAAAGCTCACATAGTTCAGCTAATTTGTTAGTTAAACACTGAGCATTTGTATATATGCACCTGATCGTATTTGTCTTACACAATGTTGAATCGTGTACTGTAGCTATTGGTCCGACTCGCGATGAGCCGGACCCTTTTCGTTTTTTAGGGTAACATTTGAACTGTCAATAACAAGATTGCAATCAGGCTGTGGTTGCGATGGTTCTCTGGGTTTCAGTGAGGGAACACGCTTGGGCACACTTAGTCTCACGTCTGGAGCTATCGCTTGACATTCAGGTGAACCTCATCACTAGGCGTTTGTGGGTCGGTGCTATCCGTTTGCTTGCTTTTGGCTATTACCCTGGGCAAGCTCAACATGACGTTTTGTGGTAAGTTTTTTCTATTAGCTTTCCATTCACGTTTGATAGTATCCGTCATTTCTGTTGTGAAGAAGGTTAGCTTTAAAGGGCTAGGACCTTGCCCTTTATAGTTGGCAGACCGCGGTATCCTAAAAGCATCCACAAGTATGGCATTTTTAATACCAATTGTTTCGGCTAGATATTTCCATTGTTTGTGGTCGTGCTCACACTTTTCTTGAGAAGGTACGTCAGAAGCATCTTCCGGAACACCTAGAATTACAATACTTCTCGGATTACATTCTCCACGAGATTTCTGCGACGACTTTCGCTCCCACCATGGTAAGTCTGCATGGATACGACATGTAGCCTCTGGAACACCTCTAAGAGTGTAAGCATTTAAGAGTACGTTTTCCACGTCCTCCGCAGATTGCAGCGTTATTCTTAAAAGGCGAGGATCATCCTTGTGAGGAGAATTCAGGTGGCGGTTTAATCGAACTATTGATGAAGGAGTAACTGCGGCCATTCTCATCTGACTGCAGAGTTTATACCACTCAGCTAAGTCATGTTTTTGCTTAGCTTCAAACAGCGTTTCCTGCGACTCGGTCACGTTTGTACATATAACGCTAAGGTTTACACCCGCGGATTTTGTTTTATAATGTGAGTCAGTCATTTTAGTAGCAGTGGTTTTTTTGAGTCCTTTTTCGTTTCCGTTAAGTCGAGGAGTCACTGATCCCAACGAACGCCTCCCCGTTTTAGTCACCATCTGCGCGGTTATCTGGGCAAATGTTGGCCTCGAGTATGATGGATTATCTACCGGCTCTTCGGCAGTAACCTCTAAGTTGGGTAACGACGGTGTCTTTATGACGTTTATTATCAGTTCATTTAGTTTGTGTATACTGGATTCCATTCCATTTAGACGCGTCTTAATATCATATTCAGGGGTTTTCGTCGCCGAGGCTGACGGTGTTGATTTGGCCTTGCAAACCAGACACACATAACAAACACCAGGGCAATTATCTCCATTAATAATCGATACTAAATCCGAGGTCAGCGATTTGTCGCATTTAGCATGAACTTTCGACAAACAATCGTAACACGTGACAGACTTTGCCTTAGGACTTACCGACTTTCGGCAAACCGCACACATGCAGCCCGGTGCGCTTTGTTTTCGTTTTGGGGTCATCCGGTCAAGGTTATGAGCAGCACTGTTCAGTGGTTTGTGCACAAGCATTGGCTCTGTCGAGCGATCGATGATGAATATAGTGTGCGCGACAAAAAATTCAGTGTTCACGAAAAAGAGCAAAATCAGAATTTAATCCGGTGATACTCTTCATAGTTGATCGCACGATGTTGAAAGTATGACCAGTCGACGGCGAAGAATGAGATCTTTCCGATGACGTTAATCCCTTTGAGGACTTGAAAAGTATTAACAGAGTTGCACGCGTAGATCCAATATGGGAAAATCACGATAAATCCCAATTTGCTCGTATTATCGAATACCGCTACGAGAGTGGTATATCCAGAAAGCTGACTTCGAGAGGAGTCCAACAACGTATAATATATCCACGTAAGAGTAAGTTTAAGAACAGTATATTCTGATAATCAGGAGCTCAAAATAATGCGACCGCACGACACGTCGTCTACGATACGAGGCCTGATATAGCCACCATAACAGAAACGTGGTTTCACGTGTCGCTGTTTGATAATAAGCTCTGTCTATCAGTTATCTATTTCGACGTGACCGCTTTAGTAACGGTGGAGAAGTTTCATTGTACTTAAAACTGTCATATACTTGTAGAGTTAAGAATAAGGCGCCTCAATCTCACTTTATTAGACGAATGCATTTATTTGATAGTTCACAGTTCTCGGCAGCAAATCCTGACCCCAACAATAAACTACTCAATGGGTTGCGCCGTGTGATATCGTGAAAAACTTGACCATCAATTTCGAACTTTCTTGGATTACGCACACTGCTGCTTGGAATTCGATATTTGCCGATTCGCTAAACTCCACTAGTTTAGCTTTATTTAAATCAAAATTTGATGATTGTATGCGATCTAACTCTTATATTGATCCCGCTTATAGTTGTTGGCCTCCTTCAGTAGATGAAGACCATGGATGCACATCAGAATCGTATGGTAGTATTCTTGATTATTGACACATCATCGTATATATATTTACATCTATATTTAGAGCTTTTGTTTTCAAACACAAACTCTGAAGCTCGAATATACAGCTGGGGAAAACCAAACCCAGAGTAATTGTAATATCTATAAAGTCGATCAAACTTTGACAAATTAACCTATGGTGGAATGCCGCAGGTCTCATCTTGTTCTGATTTTGGACTTGATTCAGCTGGCGCACACGCACAGCAAATCTCCCGACATAAAAATTATTCATGAAAGTAAACAAGGTTATACTTGTATGCCAACTGTTATATAGGTTTCGTACAACGAACCACGATGTTCAGACACAGAAACACAAAGTGATTCTTGGTCAAAGCACTCAAGGCGCTTGTGGATGACCAAAGTAATGTGTTGTAAGGGATGGGGATGTGAGCAACACATTACTTTATTCATGAAAGTGTTTTCATGTGAATGAATTTATTAGCGAAAATACCGTGACAATCGCAAGCATCAAATAAAGGTCTTTAATGAAACGAGGGGATTAATATAGAGAAATGAAGAACGAAGTAAAATGAACATTAGGGCGCTCCCCTTAATTAACCGTTATGAGACGCACAATACGCTCGCAACACGGATAAATCATTTCCCGAAAAATGGTCTGAAAGAAATCGGAAAGCAATATTTCCATACCTGGTGAAAGCCGCTGTTGTTGTCGGAACCTAAAACATATCTGGCAGAAGTCATCAAGAATATATTTGCGACTGAACTCACGCCATATATATCCAAACGTTGCAAATTTTCCCGGTTGCTCTGACCTAAGAAGGCGAAATTTATAATTGTGAGCAACTATATACATGTGATATCATCAGTA
>JACCGJ010008232.1:0-38712 GCA_013407085.1 Atriophallophorus winterbourni | reverse complement strand
AAGATCGGGTGGCCAGTCCATGACGTGGCGCGTTGGGATGAAGAAACTCACCGTAGCGCTAGGCCCAGTTGGGCGTATTCGTTTGCCTGGGTGGGTCCAAAAGCTCCACCTAATAGTTGGCTGGAAACCTTACGCGATATGGCTACAAACCGAAGTCAGTGGCGCCAGTGTATTTTATTATGTGTGTCATAATTTTTTTATTCGGTATCATTTTACATAAAAAAACAAAAACAAAAAAACCCAAAAAAATCGCATGCAGTGAAACTACAAAAACAAGCTGCTTTTTTGTGCATTTGCTTTTGCGTATTCCGCTTGCCTGCTTTCCCTTTCCACGCGCTTGCTTATCTGCTTTTCCTGCTTCATATTGCTTGGCACTTTGTCTGGCTCCAGACTTGTGCTTCAGAATGATGAGATGATGGGAAATATTGAAAATCTTTTTATTAGATGATTGTACAACATGAGATGGTAGGAAGTTCCATGAGAAATGAACGCGCACCTAACAGAAGAACCGACGGCTATTTCAGTGAGAATGCGTATCAAATCCCAGTGGGTGAGTACGTGTGGTATGGCTTGACCGGAGGCGAAATAGATGCCTCAAAGGATGCATCTTTGAGTTCATAATTGTATAAGTTAGGATTAGATCCCATCGAACCCGTCTTCGAGGTAGTATTCAAATTAAGATGTACGAGTCAATTCTCATTTGGTAGTTTGCGGAGACAGTCAATCATTTTAGTTGCTCTGTGATAAATCCTCTCAAGCGGCTTGGTGTCTTTTTGTAGCCATAGTGCCCAAGGTTGCACTGAGTAAACCATCACTGGGTTATTATACGTATTTATGAGCATCGGGAATGTTTCATGGGGAAAACGTTCGAAAATACGTTAAAGCATACCTAGCATGCGGCTAGATCGGTTGTACACCGCTTTGCATTGCATGCTATTCTCAAGACTTCAACTAATCCATACGCCGAGGTCCTTTTCTGTTGTTAACCATTCCAGATGTTGCGATCGAAGATTGTAAGAGAATGGGAAATTTTATCCTATCTGCAACATTTTACACTTTCTGGAAGTTAATAGAAGCTTGTTTCGCTGTGACCAGCTGTTTAATATATCCATATCGCCTTGCAAACAATCCACGTCTGACGTGATTCGCATCCAAATTTTAGCATCATCCGCGAAGAGAACCATTTTGGCAGTGACAAGTATCGAATGGTCGTTGATGTAGTAAAAAGAGAACCGGACCAAGTACCAAACCTTGTATGACACCGCTAGTAGCTTCGATGTCCCTAGACATCACACCATCGATATGCAGAGTTGACTTGCGATCAAGAAGATAGCTAATAGGCCAGGTAAGAAGGCGCCCATTCATACCAAGCTCCTGCAGCTTGCTCAGGAGTATAGAATGGTCCACGCGATCAAACGCCTTTGATATGTCCAAGTAACAGGCATGCACGCAACCAGCTTCATCCACAGCCTGCTTTCAGTCGTTCATTATCTCCTGTAGGTTAGTCAAGCAAGAACGAGAACTTCCGAAATCCATGATGCTCTCGGGTCAACAACATGGAATGACAAAAAATATGCGGCGGAGAGCTAATAATTCAAACAGCCGCATGACACAATGAGAACAGTCAAAATTATGAGTTAGCTCAAAGGATGATAGTGAAAATATTACGTCGTACAGAAGAGATATTCGGTTTTCATTCATGAATTGCATCGTAATTTTGATCTGAAGATTTCAAAACCATGATGGGTAGGTTTTGGCGTTTGAAAATTAATTGAATGTTAAAATTAAGATCAACAATGAATGTATGATCAACAAACATGAATGATACACCCTACAATATAATCCGTTTAAAGTATTTTAATTTAGAATTGATTTAGGAAAGAGTAGAGCAGAACGAGTCAGTAACAAAATATAGGCGTGATCCTTCACAATAAAATAAATAATTCATTTGAGGAAAAAGAAAAATAAGAGCCACTAAACTGGTATTAACACTACGTCTTAACATAGATATCAAAATTGAAGTTCTAGTAAATCTGAGTTAAATGATAAAATGGAATTCAAAAAACAGATAAACTGAATATTCTAATTTTTCTGCACGACAAAAACAAAACTTTCTCATATTTAGAAGATTGTAAATGAAGCAAAAAAACCAACCACAAAATATACAAAGTTGAAAAATAGAAATGGTCTGGAAATGTGGGTAACACAAAACATTCATACATTTAAACAAACGTATCCGAATGCTACACGATCATTATTAGTCAAGAAATTTTGAGGTATAATGGTATTTCTGAATTTTCAACACTTTTTATATCCGCTACAATTGCTCTAAAGTTTCTCTACTTAAATCTATTTTAGAGGTGTTGATCGCACTTTTAATATCAGCATCAGTTCCATTCAGTTTGCACAAGACAGTTCGTTCGTGTGTCCGCTTTCACTGTATTATTTTGCTGTTATATTTTTGCACTTATCCACTACAAACTCCTCTCACCAATAGGTGTGGAGAGACATCAGTGCGTTTGAAAGACAACATGGGGATCATATCAACTATTCAATTATGTATTAATTGTTGTGGTAATTGTTGCTAATTACAGTACCGTAGCGTATCAGAATCGTTGTTTTGAATTTGCCGAAATAAGAAACGGGTGGTCTTCAACCAGCGACTTTAGTCGATACACGGACACCCGAGGTAAGGGCCACTTAAGATCTCCATGTCATGGGGTGTAACATTTGAACGAATTCACGTTTTTGGAGGAGTTACTACATCATGAGTTAGAATATTCATTTTTGGGACGGATGTCGGATCCTGACATTCAGTGTTGTATTTCGCCCATTTTGCTATTTGCAATTGTTAATTATTGTGTCCTTGACAATATAATACGTTTTGAATCCAACCAGCGCGGTTCGTTCTCTCTCGCTGTCTGAGCCGATTGTGTGAGAACTTGTTTGCAACTGTCTGGACTGACTGCAGTGAATGTTTGGACTGTGAGAATCATTAACGCTCACGGATATAACTCCATTTTAGCGAGCTTGCTACTTTATTTGTTTCCTGAACTGAACTTCCATCTTAACGGATTTAATCAAGCCAATTCCTGCATTACTGTTCGTACTCGGAATCTTCGACATCGTGGAGAATCAGTATCCTTTCCATCACAATGTCCTTGCTCAACTCACTTCAGCCTTCGGTGAGTTATTTTGAATTTTCTATCTGTATATCTTCATACAACATTGTAGCTATTATTTTTGTAATCTCTGATAGATTTTTATAAACCCATACCGCTACAAATTGGTGAGCCCGACGTGATACAAATTGGTGACCCCAACGTCTACAAATTGATGAACTTTTTCTAACTACGAACTGTTTATCCTCACAGTTATTTATCTGCTTTCGCACAACTTTCCTCATTCTCCAATTTTGATTTTTATGCAAAGTCCTGATCCGAATTTCGCTATTGCTCTTTACTTTGACACTAACGCACTAATGGGAGAGCGACTAGATAAACTCGAAGTCCTAATACAGCAGTTTATTCCACCCTCCCGACAGCAACATTCTAAGCCGCATAGAACGTTCCACAATCGCTCACAGTCAAGATCCCGTCACTCATCAACCCAGCGTCCCCAAAACGATTCAGAAACCTGCTGGTATCACAAACGTTACGGTGATGCAGCTCGTAAGTGCACCAAGCCTTGTGCTTACGTGTCATCAAAATCTGCATCGGGAAACTTGCAAGCCACTCAGTAAAGACGACGGCTGCAGTTGGCAATTCTTCCCAAAGTCGTCTACTATTTATTTACGATCCATCAACCTCTCTCCGTTTCCTCATCGACACCGGTGCTGCGATCAGTGTAGTTCCACCATCTGTTAGAGAACGACAAAGCATATGCTACGCCATTTCTCTGCAGGCTGCCAATGGAAGCGCCATTCAAACATACGGTCGTAAATGCCTCACACTCGACTTGGGCCTTCGACGCCAGTTTCCGTGGATTTTTGTTATTGCTGACACCCAGTATCCCATTATTGGAGCTGATTTTTTGTCATCCTTTGGCCTCACGGTCAATCTAAAAGACAGAAAACTACTAGACAGCATCACAACCCTATCAGTCTCCTGCAACTCATCATCCATTCATTCAGCTGGTTGTTTTAATAACATCCTCGATAAATTCCCTCAATTGACACACCCATCGTCCGACTCCGTAACTGTCAAACACGATGTGGTTCAATCGATTGATACAACAGGTCTGCCCATTTCTGCACGTCCACGCCGTTTAGCTCCCGAGAAAATGAAAGCAGCAAAGGCCGAATTTGAACACATGCTTCAGCTTGGTATAATTCGCCCGTCCAACAGCTGCTGGTCATCACCTCTCCATCTTGTTCCAAAGAAATCTACAGGTGATTGGAGACCATGTGGTGACTATCGTGCACTGAACGCCCACACCGTCTCAGACCGTTACCCTATCCCACACATCCATGATTTTTCTTCTAATCTTTACGGGAAAACAATTTTTTTCTAAAATCGACCTTGTGCGTGCATACCATCACATCCCCATTGCCGAATGCGATATCAAGAAGACTGCCATCACTACTCCTTTTGGTCTCTTCGAATTCGTTCGCATGACATTTGGCTTACGTAATGCAGCACAGACATTCCAGCGTTTCATGGATCATGTCGTCAGAGGTCTCGATTTTGTTTTTGTCTACATAGATGATGTTTTAATTGCTAGTTCTTCGCCAGAAGAACACAAACATCATCTATCTCTTGTTTTTGAACGTTTTTCTGATTTCGGACTCAACATCAACCCTTCAAAATGTCTCTTTGGTGTAAATTCTCTTGAGTTTCTTGGACATCACATTGATGCTCACTCAATCACCCCCTTAGCATCTAAAGTGGCTGCCATAAAGGATTTTCCTATCCCCACTTCCATTAAACAGTTGCAACGTTTTCTCGGTATGATAAACTATTACCGTCGTTTTTTGCCTCATTGCTAAACGTGCTTCATCTGCTGACCAACTTGTTACGTGGATCAAAGAAAGAATTATCTTTCGACTCGGAAGCACTTACTGCATTCGAATCAGCAAAAGAAGCTGTTGGCAATGCAACTGCCCTTATTCATTTGAATACTGATCCCACTACCCGTCTCATTTTAACTACAGACGCCTCTAATTTTGCAACTGGAGCAGTTCTTCAGCAACTCATAGATAATGACTTGCAACCATTATCATTTTTTTCTCAAAAATTTTCACCGACACAATCGAACTACAGCGCATTCGGCCGAGAACTTCTTGCTATATACCTCGCCATCCGACATTTCCGACATCTGTTAGAGGGTCATACATTTACCGTGCTAACGGATCACAAACCTCTGGTATATGCAATCCGATCTCGCCATGACAGACATTCTCCTCGTGAAATCCGACAACTTGATTTCATCTCACAGTTTACGACAGACATTCGCCACATTTCCGGTACTTCAAATGTTGTCGCAGATTGTCTATCTCGCCCAGGAGTAGATGCCATTATTCCGGCCAATGTTAGCCTAGAAGCCATTGCTGTAGAGCAACGTCGTGAAGATTTTTCGTCTGAAGCTGATTCTTTCCAGTCTATCAAACTGACACCCATGCCTTTGCCCTTCTCAGAAGAAACTATTTTGTGTGACACTTCCAATCATGTCATACGTCCATTTATCCCCTTTTCTCTTCGCAGAGCCATTTTTGATCATTTGCACTCGATTTCTCACCCTGGAATTCGTGCAACTACTGCGTTGATTGCGTCTCGTTTTGTTTGGCCTGGCATGAATCAGGATATTCGCCAGTGGGCAAGATCCTGCATTCAATGTCAACGTAATAAAGTTCATAGACATACAACTACTAGTCCCGGACAGTTTCCTAACCCCGAAGCTCGTTTTTCGCATGTTCACCTAGACTTAGTTGGTCCTCTTCCCTCTTCAAACAACTTCACCTACATTTTGACTGCTGTTGACCGGTATACCCGATGGCCCATCGCCGTTCCTATTTCTGATATTTCTTCAGAGTCTGTTGCTCGTGCTTTCATTCAGCATTGGGTAGCAAACTTCGGTGCACCTGCTATCGTTACCACTGATCGTGGAGCTCAATTTCAATCTTCTCTATTTCGTGATCTCTCAGCATTCCTTGGTTGCCAACATATTCGCACTACGGCATATCACCCATCTGCTAACGGTTTAGTTGAACGATTCCATCGACAATTGAAAGCCGCTTTAGCCTGCCAAGTTGACCCGAGCAAGTGGGCCGAAAACCTTCCACTTGTCCTTCTTGGATTACGTACATGCATTAAAGAAGATTTAAAATGTTCTCCCGCACAATTGGTTTACGGTTCATCCTTATCATTGCCTGGTGATTTTGTCAGTCCTCTTAAACATTTTCCACCCGTTTCTGACCTCATTTCCCGGTTACGCAATTTTGTTTCTCGTTTACGATACCAACCTCCTCGTACTTCCACGCCTTCAATCTATAAACACCCCGACTTAGATACGTGCGACTTCGTCTTTGTGCGTCGTGATACCATAAGCAAATCATTGCAACCACGTTATCATGGTCCACATCAAGTCATCTCACGCCAAGACAAACATTTCGTGTTAGACATCAACGGTCGCCGTGATACCGTCTCAGTTGATCGATTGAAGCCTTCCTTTGTTGAACAATCTTCCCACGTTTTGCCCCAGCCAACAACCTCCGCATCACACTCCGACAGCTTTCAACTGAATTCAAAGCCCGTTCCCACGCCTGATGCTACATTACCAGTTGAGCCTGTTCCCACGGTTGCGAGTCGCAGTGGTAGGCGCGTCAGGTTCCCACAGCATCTGAATGACTATGAGTGTGAGTGATATTTCGAGCCTATTGTACGCTCTGGAAGGGGAGTATTGTTGTATTTCACCCATTTTCTTATTAGCAATTGTTAATTATTGTGACCTTGAAAATATATACGTTTTGAATCCAACCAGCGCGGTTCGTTCTCTCTCGCTGTGTCTGAGCCGATTGTGTGAGAACTTGTTTGCAACTGTCTGGACTGACTGCAGTGAATGTTTGGACTGTGAGAATCATTAACGCTCACGGATATACTCCATTTTAGCGCTTTCTACACCTTGGATTCCATCTCTTGGATTTTCCTGTGTGGATTACTTCGCTATCGTTGGACGTTACGGATCTTTATTTGGACATTTGCTCTCTTGGTCTTTCAGTGAGTCCTTTCCATTTTTGCCATTTTTGTGTGTAGTGCTAGACTTATATTTCTGGTCCACTACAAATTGGTGAGCCCAACGTCTACAAATTGATAAACTACTAACTACGAACTGTTTATCCTCAAAGTTTTTCATCTGCTTTGGCATAACTTTTCTCATTCTCCAATTTTGATTTTTATACATAATGTCTGACTCCGAAGTCGCTTTTGTCTCTTCTATTGTTAGTTTACCAAGTTTCAGCATTTCGAATCCTCTTCTATGGTTTGGTCAAGTCGAAGCCATTTTTCGAACCCGTAACGTTAAGTCTCAGCTTGCTATGTATTCTCACATTGTTCAATCACTACCAATCGATATTGCTGAGGAAGTGAGTGAATTGATTCATACAGTTCCAGAAGACTCCCCGTATGACACTCTTAAGTTAGCTATAATTTCCAGAACTGGAGTCTCTGAGCAACGAAAACTTGATAAACTTTTCTCTCAAATTGAACTCGGCGACAGAAAGCCTTCACAGCTTCTTCGACACATGCGTCAACTTCTTGGTGAACGAAAGATGGATGAGGCGATTTTTCGTCAACTCTGGTTAAAAAACATACCATCGAACGTCAAGCAAATTCTAGCTGCACTCAATTCTTCCGTCCCCTTAGAAGAACTCGCAGATGCAGCAGACAAGATTTTAGCCGATTCACCTATAACTGTTGCCCCGATTTCCAGACAGTCTCGTGACACTAACGCACTAATGGGAGAGCGACTAGATAAACTCGAAGTCCTAATACAGCAGTTTATTCCACCCTCCCGACAGCAACATTCTAAACCGCATAGAACGTTCCACAATCGCTCACAGTCAAGATCCCGTCACTCATCATCCCAGCGTCCCCAAAACGATCCAGAAACCTGCTGGTATCACAAACGTTACGGTGATGCAGCTCGTAAGTGCACCAAGCCTTGTGCTTACGTGTCATCAAAATCTGCATCGGGAAACTTGCAAGCCACTCAGTAAAGACGACGGCTGCAGTTGGCAATTCTTCCCAAAGTCGTCTACTATTTATTTACGATCCATCAACCTCTCTCCGTTTCCTCATTGACACCGGTGCTGCGATCAGTGTAGTTCCACCATCTGTCAGAGAACGACAAAGCATATGCTACGCCATTTCTCTGCAGGCTGCCAATGGAAGCGCCATTCAAACATACGGTCGTAAATGCCTTACACTCGACTTGGGCCTTCGACGCCAGTTTCCGTGGATTTTTGTTATTGCTGACACCCAGTATCCCATTATTGGAGCTGATTTTTTGTCATCCTTTGGCCTCACGGTCAATCTAAAAGACAGAAAACTACTAGACAGCATCACAACCCTATCAGTCTCCTGCAACTCATCATCCATCCATTCAGTTGGCATACACCTTTCTCCTCCAACTGACTCTGGTTGTTTTAATAACATCCTCGATAAATTTCCTCAATTGACACACCCATCGTCCGACTCCGTAACTGTCAAACACGATGTGGTTCATTCGATTGATACAACAGGTCTGCCCATTTCTGCACGTCCACGCCGTTTAGCTCCCGACAAACTGAAAGCAGCAAAGGCCGAATTTGAACACATGCTTCAGCTTGGCACAATTCGTCCGTCCAACAGCTGCTGGTCATCACCTCTCCATCTTGTTCCAAAGAAATCTACAGGTGATTGGAGACCATGCGGTGACTATCGTGCACTGAACGCCCATACCGTCCCAGACCGTTACCCTATCCCACACATCCATGATTTTTCTTCTAATCTTTACGGGAAAACAATTTTTTCTAAAATCGACCTTGTGCGTGCATATCATCACATCCCCATTGCCGAATGCGATATCAAGAAGACTGCCATCACTACTCCTTTTGGTCTCTTCGAATTCGTTCGCATGCCATTTGGCTTACGTAATGCAGCACAGACATTCCAGCGTTTCATGGATCATGTCGTCAGAGGTCTCGATTTTGTTTTTGTCTACATAGATGATGTTTTAATTGCTAGTTCCTCGTCAGAAGAACACAAGCGTCATCTATCTCTTGTTTTTGAACGTTTTTCTGATTTTGGACTCAACATCAACCCTTCAAAATGTCTTTTTGGTGTAAATTGTCTTGAGTTTCTTGGACATCACATTGATGCTCACTCAATCACCCCCTTAGCATCTAAAGTGGCTGCCATAAAGGATTTTCCTATCCCCACTTCCATTAAACAGTTGCAACGTTTTCTCGGTATGATAAACTATTACCGTCGTTTTTTGCCTCATTGCTCGAACGTGCTTCATCCGCTGACCAACCTGTTACGTGGATCAAAGAAAGAATTATCTTTCGACTCGGAAGCACTTACTGCATTCGAATCAGCAAAAGAAGCTGTTGGCAATGCAACTGCCCTTATTCATTTGAATACTGATCCCACTACCCGTCTCATTTTAACTACAGACGCCTCTAATTTTGCAGCTGGAGCAGTTCTTCAGCAACTCATAGATAATGACTTGCAACCATTATCATTTTTTTCTCAAAAATTTTCACCGACACAATCGAACTACAGCGCATTCGGCCGAGAACTTCTTGCTATATACCTCGCCATCCGACATTTCCGACATCTGTTAGAGGGTCATACATTTACCGTGCTAACGGATCACAAACCTCTGGTATATGCAATCCGATCTCGCCATGACAGACATTCTCCTCGTGAAATCCGACAACTTGATTTCATCTCACAGTTTACGACAGACATTCGCCACATTTCCGGTACTTCAAATGTTGTCGCAGATTGTCTATCTCGCCCAGGAGTAGATGCCATTATTCCGGCCAATGTTAGCCTAGAAGCCATTGCTGTAGAGCAACGTCGTGAAGATTTTTCGTCTGAAGCTGATTCTTTCCAGTCTATCAAACTGACACCCATGCCTTTGCCCTTCTCAGAAGAAACTATTTTGTGTGACACTTCCAATCATGTCATACGTCCATTTATCCCCTTTTCTCTTCGCAGAGCCATTTTTGATCATTTGCACTCGATTTCTCACCCTGGAATTCGTGCAACTACTGCGTTGATTGCGTCTCGTTTTGTTTGGCCTGGCATGAATCAGGATATTCGCCAGTGGGCAAGATCCTGCATTCAATGTCAACGTAATAAAGTTCATAGACATACAACTACTAGTCCCGGACAGTTTCCCTAACCCCGAAGCTCGTTTTTCGCATGTTCACCTAGACTTAGTTGGTCCTCTTCCCTCTTCAAACAACTTCACCTACATTTTGACTGCTGTTGACCGGTATACCCGATGGCCCATCGCCGTTCCTATTTCTGATATTTCTTCAGAGTCTGTTGCTCGTGCTTTCATTCAGCATTGGGTAGCAAACTTCGGTGCACCTGCTATCGTTACCACTGATCGTGGAGCTCAATTTCAATCTTCTCTATTTCGTGATCTCTCAGCATTCCTCGGTTGCCAACATATTCGCACTACGGCATATCACCCATCTGCTAACGGTTTAGTTGAACGATTCCATCGACAATTGAAAGCTGCTTTAGCCTGCCAAGTTGACCCGAGTAAGTGGGCCGAAAACCTTCCACTTGTCCTTCTTGGATTACGTACATGCATTAAAGAAGATTTAAAATGTTCTCCCGCACAATTGGTTTACGGTTCATCTTTATCATTGCCTGGTGATTTTGTCAGTCCTCTTAAACATTTTCCACCCGTTTCTGACCTTATTTCCCGGTTACGCAATTTTGTTTCTCGTTTACGATACCAACCTCCTCGTACTTCCACGCCTTCAATCTATAAACACCCCGACTTAGATACGTGCGACTTCGTCTTTGTGCGTCGTGATACCATAAGCAAATCATTGCAACCACGTTATCATGGTCCACATCAAGTCATCTCACGCCAAGAAAACATTTCGTGTTTGACATCAACGGTCGCCGTGATACCGTCTCAGTTGATCGATTGAAGCCTTCCTTTGTTGAACAATCTTCCCACGTTTTGCCCCAGCCAACAACCTCCGCATCACACTCCGACAGCTTTCAACTGAATTCAAAGTCCGTTCCCACGCCCGATGCTACATTACCAGTTGAGCCTGTTCCCACGGTTGCGAGTCGCAGTGGTAGGCGCGTCAGGTTCCCACGGCATCTGAACGACTATGAGTGTGAGTGATATTTCGAGCCTTTTGTACGCTCTGGGAGGGGAGTATTGTTGTATTTCACACATTTTGCTATTTGCAATTGTTAAGTATTGTGACCTTGAAAATATATACGTTTTGAATCCAACCAGTGCCCGGTTATTCTCTCCTCGCTGGTCTGAGCCGATGTGTGAGAACTTGTTTGCAACTGTCTGGACGCACTGCAGTGAATATTTGGGAAGGGAGAATCATTAACTCTCACGGATATACATCCTTTTTAGCGAGCTTGCTACTTTATTCGTTACCTGAACTGAACATCCATCTTAACGGATTTAATCAAGTCGATTCCTGCATTACTGTTCGTACTCGGAATCTTCGACATCGTGGAGAATCAGTATCCCTCCTATCACAATTTCCTTGCTCAACTCACTTCAGCCTTCGGTGAGTTATTTTTAATTTTCTATCTGTATATCTTCATACAACATTGTAGCTATTATTTTTGTAATTTCTGATAGATTTTTATAAGCCCATACCGCTACAAGTATTTGTGTTTGATTAAGGGGATATCATTGTTTGTACATGGTAGCCTGTTAGCATATGATTCAGATTGTTTGGGAGCTAGTTCGAGTGATCTTGCTGTATCGAATGCTTTCTGAAAGTTGAGTGTTGAATGTTCCAACAATCTCTGTCGAGTTGCAGTGGACTGAATACCGCTGATGAAGGCATCTCGGAGTGCATCATTCTTATACTGCTCCATACTGACAGCACTGAAATTACAATCCCTGGCAAGGTTTCTCAATTTATGAGTGAATAGTTCGAGTGATTAACCGTCTTCTTGCTTGCATGTCGCCAATAAATGTCGAGCGAAAATTTCATTTTTCGGTTCAACATATAAGGCCTCCAAGGTGGAAATGGCTTCGGCGTATGTAGTGCAATCAGCAAGCAAATCATAAACATCAAAGAAAACGAAGTTGAATAATACTTTCAGCTTATCTGGTTCGAGCTCGTTCAGCTCATCGAGAAAATTAAAAAATGTATTGAACCAGTGTTTCCAACGTTTAGCGGCGTCTGAGGCGTTTGGGTCAGCATTGAATTTCTCAGGTCGTAGGAACCGTTCCATTTGCAAATAGTGATTCGAATAAATTGTTCTGATTGATCGATCAAACAAACTAGTGAGAAGAATGATTGCCTGTACGCTAGGCTTTATTCAAATCACAATTGGAGTATAGTGGCTGCAAAGAGAAAGAGTATTACAATAAGACTAGAAGATGGCGATAAAGCATATAGCAGCAAAATTTAATCATAGCAATATGCTTTATCGTTCTCTGACACATGGTGGGACTACACTTATTGCAGCACCGGTGTCAATGTGGAAACGAAGAGAGGTTGATGGATCGTAAATATATAGTAGACGACTTTGGGAAGAATTGCCAACTGCAGCTGTCGTCTTTACTGAGTTGCTTGCAAATTTCCCAATGGAGATTTTGATTACAAGTGAGAACAAGGTTTGTGTTGAGGAACTATTATTATTTTCCTTAAAAACTCATTATAACTTATACCTCATTATAATTTATGATTCTCCATTCTGATTGGTCCATTTTGTCGACCATAATGATTCAGTGTATAAATACACACGAGCGGCAGCATAGTGGATCTATGGTCAGAGACGGTAACGCTCTTTGTCTAAACGGCCTGCCTTTGTTCTTGTTACGCGTAGTGTTGGGTTTAGTTAGTGACTTGTGTCGAATAGCATAAAGTTTTTCAGTGTTAAACATTTTCGGTAATTAATACTTGGGTTCTACTCGGGTAATATATAACAGCATGGTACACTTACGAGCTGCATCACCGTAACGTTTATGATACCAGCAGGTTTCTGGATCGTTTTGGGGACGCTGGGATGATGAGTGACGGGATCTTGACTGTGAACAATTGTGGAGCGATCTATGCGGTTTAGAATGCTGCTGTCGGGAGAGTGAAATTAACTGCTGTATTAGGACTGCGAGTTTATCTATTCGCTCTCCCATTAGTGCGTTAGTGTCACGAGACTGTCTGGAAATGGGGGCAACAGTTATAGGTGAATCGGCTAAAATCTTGTCTGCTGCATCTGCGAGTTCTTCTAAGGGGACGGAAGAATTAAGTGCAGCAAGAATTTGCCGTACGTTCGAATTCAAATTTGAAATTCAAAGATTTATGGTGTAAAAAGTTAATACTTAACAACACCACAGAATGACGGTATTAATAAAACATGAAAAAATACAATAGTATATAAGCAATTGAGAATATCAAATGTAAGGTTCATGAATGTTATTCTTTTGCATATGTAAGTCCAATTTCACTTTAAACGCCGCCAAGCAAGGAGAGTCAACCACATGTTGGGGTAGGGAATTCCAAAGAAAAATAGCACGTATGGTGAAAAATGGCACCGACAGTCAATACGGGAACTTGGGACGTAAAGGGATAAGGTATGTCCGCGTGTCACTTTCCCTTCACACACATCAAACAAGTGTTTTAATGGATGTCCTTCGGTAGACACAATTCTATAAGTCAGAATAATATCGCGTCGTATCCTCCTTTGGGTAAAGTCGCATAGACCCAGACGTCGCAATCCTTCGGTGTACGGAACATTGCGAAGACCCATCACTAACTTTGTTGCTCTGTGATAAATTTTATCGAAGAGAGCAATATCCTTTCGCAGCCAAGGAGCCCAGACCTCTACCGCATACTCCATCGTAGGGAGAATATAGACATTCATTATCCTTGGTAACGTTACCAGAGAGAATCTTCCAAATATTCTTCGAAAGATACCTAACAATCTGTTTGCTCGTCGATATATGTTCTGACAGTGCGCTGTGCTCTTCAGGTTCCCGCTAATCCACACTCCAAGATCTATTTCTAACGAGCTCCATGCTAGGTTTTCAGTTCCCAATCGATATGTCCAAGGAACATTCTTGCTAAGATGGAGCATCTTAAATTTCTGTATGTTGAATGACATGTCATTCATGGCCGCCCAATTCGACACGCTGTCAAAATCCGTTTGCAGTTTCTCACAATCCTCTGCAAAACTTATTGGCGTCCAAATTTTCATATCATCCGCGAAACCTTACTGTTATTAGACATTAAGATTTTTTTCTTACTTACTGTATATTCGTTCCCATTATTGAACGGAAAAATATGTTTAAGAATCCCGCTTACTTCGGTAATTTGCACCGTTATATTTTCTTTTGCTGTTCCAATTTTGATAAACTCATCATGTATTACATGCCTTGGATGTCCAAGATTATATATATTATTATTGAACTCTAACAGGACCATTTTGGACGATATGAGGGGGGGGTAAATCATTTATGTACAACAGAAAGAGGAGCGTGCCTAGCACAGACCCTTGTGGGACTTCCCTGGTGGTTTTGAACGTTTGGAATAGCGCTCCGTTAACTTTAACTCGGGCGTCGCGATCTGACAGATAGTCGCACAACCATGATAGGAGTGGATCACATATTCCCAAACGCATCAGTTTTGAAGAAGCAAATGATGATTGACTCTGTCAAAAGCTTTCGAAATGTCTAGGTAACAGACGTGGATGCAAGAACTTTCATCCATCTCCTTTGTCCAGTCGTCTAACGTGAGGAGAAGATTTGTGAGACAAGATCGGTGTGATCGAAATCCATGCTGCGCTGGCGAGAACAAATTATGCGATTCGAAGTGTGCAACTATTCTTTCCGAGACTATACGTTCCATGAGCGTAGCAATAACAGGTAAAAGTGTGACGGGACGATAATTTGCAGCGTCAGATCGGCAACCGCCTTTGAAGATAGGTGTTATCACGCCGGACTTCCAATCTTTTACAACTCCTTTAAGCAACGAATAGTTAAACAGGCTGGAGAGCGGTTCACAAAGCTGACGGTGACAGAACCTAAGCACATCCGTGTGATGCCATCCGCTCCTGGGGATTTTCTTACATTTAGTTTGAGTAAATGACTTGCAACAATCATTGGATTTATCGAAATATCGCACAACGTTTCGATTCCTGTTTCAATTGAATACTCAGAACTTTCCACTAAAACCTTTGGCACGAACACCTTAGAATAGTAAATTGTTAGAGCATTTGCGGTTTCTAACGCTGTTTCAGTGAGTTTTTCGCCATTCTGAATAGGAAAAATACCTGGTTTGACTTTTGCTTCCGCGTTCATGATTTTGTATAATAACTTAGGGTTGCGTTCCATTTTCGATAGGAGCATCAATTGGTGCGCTTCCTTATCCTCTCGAATAAGCGTATTCACTTTGTTGCATAACATACGGAAATGTTGCCAAGAAGTAGAAGTAGTGTTGCTTTATGCTGCACCCAAGCTGCTCGCTTCAGTGCTATCCACTTTTTGTTCTGCTGCGGACAACAAAACGAAGTTCATCGACGCACCTTTTCTGAACGATCTGCGAGTTCTCGTCTATCTTCATTTTCAGAAAACCTACAAGTTCGTTCCATTGCGAATCAGGGGTTATATTGTCCGTCTGAAAACGCGGAATCTGCACGAGCGATTTACTCAGGACCAATTTATCTACCCGTCGAACCACCCCATTCGCAGTAAGCGATTGCTGAGTACTGCAAACATAGTCGAACACAAGCACTGAATGGCCGCTAAGACCCAGTGGAGCATGGAATTCGATCGCTTCGATAGATTGTTCCTCCGATGTTAACACCAAATCCAAGACAGAGGGGCGGTCAGAAGCTCTCCTTCGGGTGCATTCATGAACATGGTTGTATAACTGGATTGAATCTAGCACCTCTCTAAATCGGTATTCTGGTGTTTGTGGGGAGTGATCGTCCCTGAGATAAAGGGTGGACAGATTAAAATCACCCATAATAAGTGCCGTTGCTTGCTGTGTGCGAGTCAAGCGTTGAAGCACTTGGATCATCCTTTCGTTGTACGATTCCATGGGTGAAGGGGACCGGTAGACCACACCAATAATGCAGACTTCACCAGACATCAGTGGTAAAGTGCACCAAATTGTATCATTGAGCGTGAATTCTGTCTTATCTATTGGATGGCTTTGGAGTCTATTATGGTAATAAAGAGCAACACCACCGCCGCTTCTCTCTCGATCGTTCCTTATCAAATTCATATTTGGAATTGATATCTCCGATTCAATCAATTGGGAAGAATACCTTGTTTCTGTAATGGCGATAATGTCAGGTGAGTAGCGCGAACATATCTCGGTTAGCTCAGCTAATTTGTTCGGAAGGCTTTGTGCATTTGTATATAAACATCTTATAAAGTTTGTGGTGTTCAAATCATGAAAAGTTATTAGAGGGCCGACTCGGTTAGAGTCGGAATACTCAAGTTTTTTGGAGCTATCGCATGACATTCAGGTTAAACCTCATCACTAGGCGTTTGTGGGTCAGTACCATCCGTTAACTTGCTTCCGGCTATTACCTTGGGCAAGCTGAACACGACGTTTTGTGGTAGTTTTTTTCTATTAGTTTTCCATTCACGTTTGATAGTATCCGTCATTTCGGTTGTGAAGAAGGTTAGCTTTAAAGGACTAGGACCTTGCCTTTATAGTTGGCAGACCGCGGTATCCTAAGAGCATCCACAAGTATGGCATTTTTAATACCAATTGTTTCGGCTAGATATTTCCATTGTTTGTGGTCGTGCTCAGACTTTTCTTGAGAAGGTTCGTCAGCAGCATCTTCCGGAACACCTAGAATTACAAAACTTTTAGGATTACATTCTCCACGAGATTTCAGCGACGACTTTCGCTCCCACAATGTTAAGTCTGCATGGATACGACAGGTAGTCTCTGGAACACCTCTAAGAATGTAAGCATTTAAAAGTACGTTTTCCACGTCCTCCGCAGATTGCAGCGGTATTCTTAAAAGGCGAATTTCATCCTTGTGAGGAGAATTCTGGTGGCGGTTTAATCGAACTACTGATGAAGCAGAAACTGCGGCCATGCTCATCTGACTGCAGAGTTTATACCACTCAGATAAGTCATGTTTTTGTTTAGCTTCAAACAGCGTTTCCTGCGACTCGGTCATGTTTGTATGTTTTTTAACCAGATTTGACGAAAAATCGCCTCATCCATCTTTCGGTCACCAAGAAGTTGGCGCATGTGTCGAAGAAGCTGTGAAGGCTTTCTGTCGCCGAGTTCAATTTAAGAGAAAACTTTATCAAGTGTTAGTTGCTCAGAGACTGAACTTCTGGAAATTATAGCTAACTTAAGAGTGTCATACGGGGAGTCTTCTGGAACTGTATGAATCAATTCACTCACTTCCTCAGCATTATCGATTGGTATTGATTGAACAATGTGAGAATACATTGCGAGCTGAGACTGAGCGTTACGGGTTCGAAAAATGGCTATTACTTGACCAAACCATAGAAGAGGATCCGAAATGCTAAAACTTGGTAAATTAACAATATAAGAAACAACAGCGACTTCGGAATCAGACATTATGTATAAAAATCAAAATTGGAGAATGAGAAAAGTTATGCGAAAGCAGATGAAAAACTTTGAGGATAAACAGTTCGTAGTTAGAAGAAGTTCATCAAATTGTAGACGTTGGGCTTACCAATTTGTAGCGGAATGGGCAACGAACATGTATCAGAGATTACAAAAATAATAGTTACAATGTTGTATGAAGATATACACATAGAAAAAATAAAATAACTCACCGAATGCTGAAGTGATTTGAGCAAGGAAATTGTGATGGGAAGGATACTGATTCTCTACGATGTAGAAGATTCCGAGTACGAACAGTAATGCAGAAATTGACTTGCTTAAATCCGTTAAGATGGAAGCTCAGTTCAGGTAACGAATAAAGTAGCAACCTCGCTAAAATGGAGTTTTATCCGTGAGCGTTAATGATTCTCACAGTCCAAACATTCACTGCAGTCAGTCCAGACAGTTGCAAACAAGTTCTCACACAATCGGCTCAGACAGCGAGAGAGAACGAACCGCAGGGTTTAGACCGTGACTGGGGTAAGTTATTCTCTGATTACATCCCATGATTACCATGCTTAGGTTGTACTCCATTTTGCTCGCTATTCACTGTAGCAATTTTAGAGCATCTTCCTATTTTTGATTCTCCATCAGCTGACCTCTCACCGTGCTGTTGAGGAGAAACTGCCTTGTCTTTTTTCCAGCATCGATTATTGCGCGTTGCTGTCCTACTACTATCCTACTACTACAACACCGCGATCATCAGAGATTGCAAACAGAGAAGAAAGAAAATTACCTTTTGGAAGTGCATCGATTATAGCGCGGTGCTCCTCCAACTACATTCTCCTAGTCCTACGACCATCAGAGGTTCCACACGAAGAAAAAAGATTGACCCTTTGTTAGTGGTGGGCGCTTCTCCGCAACATTCCACCGAAAGAAATTCTGGACGCTCGATTCGCTTGTCAGCCACATACTGTCCTGTGCAAACTGAACTGAACTGAACTGAATTCAAAACGTATATATTGTCAAGGTTACAATAATTAACAATTGCAAATAGCAAAATGAGTGAAATACAACACGTCTACGGGGTGACCTCATAGAAACTTTCAGAATCCGGAAAGGCTTAGGCAACGAAGGCTGTAAAATCCCGTTCTCTCGAGCGATCAACCCCTCAACTAGAGGACATACATTGAAGCTCGTGAAAAACCACAGCCGTCTGAATCTTAAGCAACACTTTTTCAGTGAAAGAGTGGTAAGCTTCTGGAACAAGCTGCCTGAGGAACTAATAGCTTGCACATCAATAGGTGCATTCAAAAGGGGTTTAGATGCCTTGTGGCTTGGGCTTTTCCCAGAATTTTTCCGTGAATATATAGGTTGTCTGTAGTCTGAATTGTCCTTTTCTGTTCATTTTGAAATTATATGGTCTTGGCCACGATTTAAAAAAACTGTTGCATAATGCCTCGTTTTGAATGTCATCTTTCAAATGTACGCACCAATATTCCATAGCTAACCTCTCACCAGCTTGGCGAAGAGAAACCCTTTCCTTTTTTCTCAGTCGCAGCTACAAATTCTGGGACCAAAGGACGGCTTGGAAAACACCGGACGTACCTTCGCATACGACGAGTATACCAGAGAAAAATGAACTAACTTTTGCAGTGGTGGGCGCTCCTTTGAGGCTTTCCACAGACAGAAATTCTGGACGCTCGATTGGCTTATCAGCCATTTACAGGCATGTGCCAACTGAAATGAACTAATGCCTTGGCGTCGCGATCGTCGAGGATATCCAAATCACAACAAGAAAAAACGCTTTGGCAGTGGTGGTTGCTTCTCTGCAGCTTTCCACTGAAAGAAATTCTGGACGCTCGATTGGCTCGTTAGCCACATACAGTCCTGTGCAAACTTAGCTGAACTGAACTGAATCAAGGACGCGCACGTTTTCGCGCCAGCTTGAGTAGCTCATGTTGGTGAGTTTAATAAATCAATACAATATAATACAAATATATTTGAAGTGGATGGAGTATAACAGTTTAATTTAAGCTCTTTCGTATTCTTGTATGAATTACCATTGTTTCAAATATCTCAGGATGTAAGTGTGCCTTTGAAAAGACCAAAACTTGTCGATACCATCCTTCAAATTCCTTAAGAGCCTAGGCGACGACTGTTGTCAAAACCTGTTCTCTCGAGTGATCAATCCTTCAACTGGAGGGCATACAATGAAGCTCGCGGAAAATCACAATCGTCTGAATCTTAGGCAACGCTTCTTCCACAATAAACTGCCTGAGGACCGAATCGCTTACACATCGGTAGGCGCATTTAAAAGAGGTTTGTATGCCTCGTGACATAAGCTTTTCCCAGATTTTTTCCACGAATATGCAGGTCATCTATCCAGGATTTAAAAAAATGCACAAAAATTCAATTATATGACCTGATTTAAATGTACGCACATTTTCCGTCACTGACCTCTCACCGGCTTGGCAAAGAGAAACCCTTTCCGTTTTCGCCAGTCGCAGCTACAAATACCTGGGACCTTAGGACGGTCTGGAAAACACCTGACGTATCATCACATACGACAAGGATACGAAAGAACAAAGAATCAACTTTGTCAGTGGTGGGCGCCGCCTTGAAGATTTTCACCGACAGAAATTCTGGCTTATCTTCCATTTACAGTCCTGTGCTAATAGAAAAAGTTCTATATAGTCTCGTTGGAGTTTTATGCGAATATACAACAAAAGTTAAGATAAATCACCATGGGTTGCTATAAGTACGTTTTTTGCTCATATAAACAATCAATGGTAATAGCGTGCGTTTATATGAGTCCTCAAGCTAAATTGCAGGATTTGCATAATCTGCTTGAAAATCTCAGTTTATTGCGCTCCGAGGGGTCCCAGGTTCTTATAGTGGGTGATTTCAATTTACCCCACATATCATGGTCGACTCAGTGTTCCACCGATAAATTGTCTGAAGACTTTACCGAATGGATTCACACGCATGCTATGAGCCAGCATGTCATTGAGCCAACAAGGTTTCGACAGGGTTGCTTACCTTCGTTACTGGATCTTGTAGTCTCTTCGAGTGGTGAAATGGTACGACAGGTAGAATACCTCCCTCCGCTAGGGAAGAGTGATCATATTATGATAAGCTTTCAGCTAATACTCAGGTATGACAAACCTCCTCCTAAACTGAGGCGTGATTTCAAATGTGTAGATTGGGATCTTGTAACAGAAGAAGCTAAAACGATCTTGTCGCAATACACAGGTGATGATGTGGCTGCTAATTGGCAGCTTCTCCATTGCTGTCTCTCGAGCTTGCAAGATAAGTTTGCTCCGTTGGTTCCTGTCAAGCGGCGCAACAAGCCAATGTGGTTCACACCTGCGATGCGTCGGGTGATTAAATTCAGGGATCGTGCCTGGAAAAGCTATAAGACTTCACAGACACAACGGTCCTGGATACAGTATAAGACAGTGAGGAATAAGGCTGTAGCTATGCAACGCACAGCGAAACGTGAATTTGAAACACGGTTGGCACGCAATATCAAGCAGTGCCCAAAGCGTTACTATAGCTATGCCCAATCTAAAGGCAAAACGCGCGAGTGGATCGGTAACCTGCAACAGGATAACGGACCCCATATAGTTTCAGATGTCGAAAAGGCTTTAGCGTTTCTCAAACACTTTCAGTCAGTCCAGAGAATTGACCGCCAAATAGACCCGCCTATCACACCAGTCTCTGTAAAATCGGATGGCATTGCTGCACTCGAGGTACTATATTTCACTAATGAGGAGATTAGAATTCAGCTTGCAGCAACTAACCCACATAAGTCTGCAGGCCCAGACGGTATTCACCCTCAGTTTATTAGAAACTTGGCGCCCGTACTAGCTGAGAGCGTGGGTCGTCTTTTTAACGCATCGCTGGTGCATGGAGTTATTCCGAGTGATTGGAAGCTAGCCGATGTTATCCCGATACACAAAAGCGGCAGTCGTTCATCTGTCTGTAATTATAGACCGGTAAGCCTTACTGTCATTCTGTGTAAGATCTTAGAGAGGCTGATCAGAGATCGGATCTGCAGGCACTTAGTTGAGTTTAAGTTGCTGGACTCTGCTCAACATGGCTTCCTTAAAGGAAAGTCGTGCCTAACAAACCTCTTGGGCTTTCTAAACGAGGTCACCAGAAAATTGGATAAGGGCCAACAGGTTGAGGTTTTCTACTTGGACTTCTGCAAGGCTTTCGACTCAGTGAACCATAGACTGCTCGCTACCAAACTAGGCTATATGGGTATCGTTGGTCCTCTAAGGAACTGGATAGTAGGCTTCTTAAGCAACAGGTACTTTCGTGTCAGGGTGGGCAGTACGTACTCACCGAAAGTAAGGGTTACAAGTGGAGTTCCGCAGGGATCTGTACTCGGGCCGCTACTTTTCCTTATCTTCATCGATGACTTGGCAGCGGCGCTTAAGTGTCCCTGCTACATTTTTGCGGATGATGTCAAGTTTATTGGATCACCGAACGAACGTGATTTTATTGACGATATTGAAAAGGTTATCAAGTGGTCTGTTATATGGGATCTACCAGTTAACTTCTCAAAAAGCTATCTCTTGTCGAAAGTCGGCAAGAAGCTGGCGGTAGCTGGCCCAGATGGTACACTTGTGATAACTGGGGTGCCGAGAGTACGCGACTTAGGTATAGAGATTTCTGCGGACTTCAAATGGGCTGATCAATGTGCAGCAGCTGCACATCGTGCTAGGAGCGCGCTGTTTCGCCTTCGATCAGTTTTATCCTGCAGGTCCCCGGAGGTTTTCATACCGATATACAAGGCTGTCGTTAGACCTCATCTCGAGTACTGCATTCAAGCTTGGTCACCTTATCTTGAAAAAGATATTGCAAGGCTTGAGGGTGTTCAGCGCCTTGCTACTCGTATGATCGAAGGGCAATCAGGTAGATCTTATGAGCAAAGACTATTAAGTCTAGGGCTCTTTTCACTGAAAAGAAGGCGGCTGCGTGGGGATCTGATAGAAACCTTCAAGATCATGGCCGGTTTTAGTACTATTCAACCAGGTGAAATGTATGTTCTCGCACCCAATGTGGGTACTCGAGGTCACCCTCTGAAACTGGCCAAACAACATGTCAGGTCTAATGCTCGTAAGCACTTCTTCAGTGAAAGAGTAGTAAGCTACTGGAACTGCCTACCTGAAGATGTCGTGAACTCTAACTCTGTAATGTGTTTCAAGAATAGACTTGATGCCGTATGGAGCTCATTATTTCCTGCATTTTGCCCCTAATTGAGTAATGATATTGTATTTACCTGGTCTTTGAAATGCACTAATGTCTCCTCACCTTTGGTGAGGGGAGTTTTTGCTCTACATTCCAGGTAACCATCCTACCAGAAGAAATCTGTGAACCTATTTTGTTTGAAGTGGTGGGCGCTCTTTTTGGCATACCACCGGAAGAAATCTGGACGCTCGATTGGCGAATCTGCCACATATCGTCCTGTGCAAACTGAACTGAACTGAACTATTAATCTAAATTCGGTTTGTAATCCTTCAACAAATTGCTGTGCACAACCTTGTCCGGAAGTGCGTTCCACTGTTTGATAACGCGCCTTTCAAAACACATGAGGTATGAGATAGAAGATTCTCGAACGCACTAGTTTGAATGGATGTCCACGAGTATGCTCTTCTTCTTTGATTTTGAAAAGGAAGAGCATATTGGGCAGATGTCCAAGACGATTTATCTGAAACCGTGATCAGATCGATCCGCATACGACGGTATGCCAAAGTAGGTAATCCAAGTGTACGACATCTATACTCGTATGCTTGATGGCGCAATGATCGTATCATCCGAGTAGACAAGTGTTGAAAATTTTCCAGGAGACGCTGCTAACCTCTAGTTAGCGGGAAAGATGCCGGAGCTCCATTTTCCAATCGAGGGTACATGAGGGTTGTATATATATAGCGCATAGCCTCTTTCGACAAGACTTGCAAGCTACGCTTCAGTGCCCGCAACATTCGAAGGCTGTTACGGTAAACACTGTCGGTATTAGATTTATTCTTCAGGCCGTGAACAAAATAGAAACCCAGGTCTGTAATAAAGCGAACAGGTTCAAGCATTGCATTACCTATTATGTACGAATGTTGAAGTAAATTTTTACCAACGCAGATGTATTCAGGCTTGTCTGGATTTAACGATAAGTTTGTTGATTTGGACCAGTAAAAGAGACGGTAGAGATCGTTTTTAAATTAAGACACCACTTGGATTACGTATAATTTTCCAAAGTTTCAAGTCATCAGGCAAGATAATAGTAACTCTTTGGGATGCCAGCAGAGCTACTCATACCAGGAAGGTCGATGGATAGAGGTCAACAAACTCAGTCTCAACCCACAGCCTTGTGGTTCAGGCTTTTTAGCCAAAGGCTCCGGGTGTGGTATGGATGGTATGTATGGTATGAAAGCACAAACCTGATCCAGGCAAAGCGCCGCACCGTCAGATACTGCACGTGGGCTAAGATATTGTCATGTTGCCCAGGCCTAGACAGATATGAGGGGGGAAATAGAAATGCTAGTGAGACTCCAGCGCGTTTCAGCATTCAGCTCACCATCCCATAAGCCAAACCTCTACTTCGGCATGGGCAACCGGGTAGTATCACGCCCACAAGCAATTATGAAAATAAAGGTAAAAATGACAGATCTCCTACCATTCAAATTAGCGGCGTTTAATGTATGGACTTTCATAATCATCATCATGAAGCACAAGTCTGGAGCCAGACAAAGTGCCAAGCAATATGATGCAGGAAAAGCAGATAAACAAGCGCGTGAAAAAAGGCAAATCAGGTAAGCGAAATATGCAAAAGCAAATGCGCAAGAAGCAGCTTGTTTTTCTAGTATGTACGGACTTTAGCTAGCATCGGACAGCCGGCAGCCTTGGCTCGCACACTTGATAGCTTCGATGTCGATGTGGGTATATTATTATTATATTTGCACAATCTGATACAGATATAGTGCCGTTCAACATAAACAATGAGATGTACAAAGCGAGAAGGGGGGTACAAATCGTTGTCATCGGCATCGTTGAACGTAGGCATGATACTACCCGGTTGCCTACACCGAAGTAGAGGAGATTTCGTTTAGGGGGTCCCACCCCGAGCCTTTACCCACAAGGCAGTGGAGCGAGAGAGGTTCGCGCCTATTGGTGGCAGGTGACTGACGAAGCGGTTCATACGCCCTTTTCTAGGAATTTCCTGTTCGGAGTCCGATAACCCCGTTGATAGGTTGGTGACTTCAGTTTTTGCCTGTGCACCATACAATGTCCTTGGATAGGACAAGGGGAAGTGACTTTTGGAGCGGCGAGTCACATCCGCCGCGTCGTGATGTCATCATTGGATTTTTGTGGCTTTTATAGGGAGAACGCTTGTCAGGCGAAAACCCACCACACCTTCAGACACCACCGCCGAACCTTTCGCTGAGCTCGGAGAACCGAGCCCACCCAGCTGGCACCACGTGGAGATATTTCGGCAAGCCAGCCAGATGTGTGTTGCTTGTCGGAAACACGCATACACAACTCTAGCTCAGTTACGCGATTGTCTAACCCTTCGATCATTCGCAAGTCACACCATCTACGCCTGTCCACTGATGACGATGCCATGGTATCTGATCAAGCTGGTGTCGGAATCGTCTTGAGTGAGCGAGCGAAGGTTGCACTGTTAGACTAGATCCCAGTCGCTTTTGTGCCGTGTAAACCGTGTAACTGGTCTACTGCACCCACTGATCTTGCACGGATGTGCAATCGTGCAGCATTTCTGTGCTGTACGGCTAACATCGTGCTAAATTGATTGGCCAACGGTCGTGAGCTGCATGCTGAAATACGCTGTAGTCTCACTACCATTTCTATTTCTATTCCCCCCCTCATATCTGTCTAGGCCTGGGCAACCTGACAGTATCTTAGCCCACGTACAGTCTCTGACTGTGCGGCACTTTGCCTGGATCAGGCTTGTGCTTTCATACATACATACATACATACATACTGATCTTGCGAATACGGAATTCTGTACACCATAGTCGATTTTTCTCGAGGCTCTTGCGCAATGGAGATTTGCAATGTACTCAGGAGCATTGAGCACCACAGGTCATCAGATCCCGATGCCTTGTTGCACTCATTGTTAATGGATGTCGGTCATATTCATCGGTTGGCATTTGGCCGAATCACGAGTTACCTCGCCTTATTAGATTGGTTTTGTGACGTCATACTTGGTGTCCAGACTTCAAAGATTGTCAAAAATGCGATGTAATGGTGTGTATTCTACCTATCAAGGTTTTTAGAAGTATATATATATATATATATATATATATATATATATATATATATATATATATTTACACAATCATTTAAAAATGAAAAAGTGCCACCCGGCAATGCACGAGAAAAAGAAAGAAAGAAAAAAAGTACAATATGAGGGGGAATTTTTTTGTCCATTGTTCCACATGTCGATTTTTTCAATTTTTTTTACAAAGTTTAGGGGGGAACACAAAATAGAATGCACTCTCTCCACTGTTGCCGGTTCTCAGCCATCGTCGACAGCGTGTCAAGCCACAGACACTCACTATCCCTTGGACCCCACCCAGGAAGCCGCGTTCGTCCGACCCGAGCTAAACCCGACGTCAAGCGTTTTAAGGCCTTCTTCCAGGTCAGCGGTTGTCCACCTGAACACCGCCGCCAGCCTGGGCCAACCGACACACGCAGCGCGCGGAAGGGTAGGCGCTCAAGCTTCATTCTCAAGACATGCCCTAGCCAGCGGAGACGGGAACGGTCGATTAGGTCTCGTAGCATCAGGCTATCCACACCGAGAACACGGTGCCTTACTTCAAAGTTGCTAGTGCGGTGTTGCCACCACACTCGTGCAAGCCTCCGTAAACATCGATGTTCAAACACCTCCAAGCGCCGGAGCTCCTCTGCGCGTACTGCCCAGCTCTCGCACCCGTAAAGCAAGACCGACCTGACTGAGGCCAGGTAAACTCTCCCCTTGAGTCTCAAACTCACGTCAGACCGCTTCCAGAGATGACCTAGACTAGTGAACGCGAAGCGAGCTCTCGCAATGCGAGAGCCGATCTCACTTTCCAGCCCTCCTCCCGCCGTGATGCAGCTACCAAGATAGGTGAACTGTTCCACACAGTCCAGACTGAGGTCATCGACCGTCAGAGTGGGCTGCAACCCCTCCCAATCTTGAAGAAGAACCTTACACTTAGTTGGAGCTAAGTGCAATCCGTACCTAGACGCCTCCAATGCTAGCTGGTTCAGGGCATTCTGTAGGAACACCGGATCATCACCAAGCAAAGCAATGTCATCGGCATAATCAAGGTCAGTGACACGGTTACCTGGAAGTAGCTCGATCCCACCCTCAGTGAAGCTACGGAGAGCATTCTGGAGGACATCCTCGATCGCAAAGTTGAACAAGAATGGGGACAGCGGACAGCCCTGGCGCACGCCACTGGTTGTGAGGAACGCCGGCGATAGGCTGCCGTAGACCCTGACCCTCCCTGATGAATGAGAATAGAGCTCCTTCAAGATGGCGACATACTTAGGAGGGATGCCACTCCTAAGCAAGCAGTTCCAAAGAGTAGTTCTGTCCACCGAGTCGAACGCGGCCCGGATGTCCAGAAAAGCTACGATGGTTGGTCGCCGGTACAGGTGTCTGTGTTCTAATAACTGTCGCAGGACAAAAAGCTGATCCACGCATCCTCGCCCCGGGCGGAATCCAGCCTGTTCCTCACGGCAACGTAACTCCCGAATGGGCGATAGCCGACGAAGGAGGATGGAAACCAGGAGTTTAGACGCGACAGGAGTCAGGGATATCCCACGATGATTGGAACACAGATTCCGTGCGCCCTTCTTAAAGATTGGGATAACCGTCGATTCACCCCATGACGCCGGGACCCGCTCCTCAGCCCATACTTTGGTAAACAAATCACGTAACTCCGCTGCCACAAGATCACCTCCCTCCTTAAACAAAATCGGGTGGAGGTCGTCAGGACCAGGTGACTTGTGGCGCTTCAGTGCTCGAATTACCTCTCTCACCTCCTGGAGATCAGGAGCGGCTAAGGAAACGGGCCAAGGCGTGCAAATCGGTGTCTCAGGCGGCGAGGTCGGAGGAGGTGGCTGGCTGAACTGAGCACCAAAGTGCTCAGCCCATCGTTCTAAGCGTCTACTAAGATTGGTGATCGGCGAGCCGTCAGTTTCGCAAATAGTCTCGCTCACTGTATTCAGTTTCGAACCAGTAGCTCTAATTAACTGAAACAATTTGCGAGTATTGCCCGATGCGGCTGCAACCTCCATCTCACAAGCACGTTGCGTCCACCAGAACTCGCGGTCATTCCTTAAGCTGGCCTTTAAGCGGGTATTGAATTCTCTCCGAGCACGGTTGTGTTCAGTGCCGGTGGGTAAAGTTCGACGGTGATCGATTAAAGCAAGTGACTGGGCCGAGATCCAAGAGCGTGGCAAAGCGCGGGTGGGTTGACAGCTTTCAGAAGTAGCACAGGACAGTGCTGTCCGAACGAAGTTCCAGTGCTGCTCAACATCAGACGGGGGTGCTTCTGCGAGCTCCCTGGTCAATGCATGATGGAACTGGGTTCTGACAGCGGGGAGCATCAAAGAGGCGGTGTCTACATGAGTTCGTCTTGCGCGTGCCTTACCCCCAAATTGGAAGTTGACTGTCGCACAGACTAGCGCATGGTCTGAGTCCACACTGGTGGTCCAGTATGAACGACAATCCTTGATGCTACCACGCCACCTGTAGCTAATAGCAGCTAATAGAAGTATACGAACTGATTAACTCTTTGAGTAACTCAAGTAATCTTTTGCCCTTGGATAGTCTAAATCGTTTCAATTATTTCATCACTTCCCATTAAGCGATTCCGTGTTGAATCCTAAAAACTTATTCTAGTTTGTCATTGTTGTACACTTTTCATGAACACCGCCTATAAAATATTTTTGAAGAGAACATGTGCTTTCTGTTCCTGCTAGGAAGGGTGTTTGATTATTAATACCAGATTACTTAACTCGCTGTTTCTATTGGTCATTTGTATACCAGCGAAAAAATCTCCGCACGTTATTCTCTTTCTTTCCTTATACCCTTTATCATGTACTGCTTAGATTTGTGTTATTAACTGTTTTGTCTGCGCAAAACCATGCTGCTTCTAAAAGAATTTTTTCTTTCCTCCTTTTAGGAAAACGGTTATTGCACCCTTGACGATTTGCATGTTTTTATTTGTGCTCGTACTACAGATTCTAACGCTAGGCTTAGGTAATATTCGTTTGTATTGATTTCCCATGTGTCTGTTTAGTCAATTCTGAAATTTGTGAACTCTCGGACGATTTGAACAGCTGCTACAAGAAATTTTTGTCGTTCGAAGCGATTGGCCATATTCATAAATATTTGGATAATGATAAAAATGGTGAAGTGGACTCTTCGGAGGCAGCGAAAGTAAGCAACGATCTCAGTTTATTTTTTTAAACCAGTCGAGTAAAAGCACAATGTCTTTAATCTGTTTGTATTTCAAACTTGATTAGAACTGCAATGTGAGTATGTATGAAATCACAAGCCTGATCCAGGCAAAGTGATTGCGGACATCCAAAAACCGATAATCGGTATCGACGTTCTCAGCAAATTTGACCTAACGGTTGATGTGCGGTTGCCACCGATAGTGAGCTGCATGCGAATACACGCTGGAGTCTCACTGCTTTTGCTATTTTCCTTCCCCTCAACTGTATAGGCCTGGGAAACCTGATAGTATCTTAGCCCCCGTGCGGTCTCTGACTGTGCGGTACTTTGCCTGGATCAGGCTTGTGATTTCATACATACTGCAATGTGAGACCACGGTAAGTTCTTTACATCCTTGTGTCTGCGGGATAATTTAAAGCCACAATTAACATTAGTGTGTATGATCGTTTATGAGTGCAACTATTTGTATACTATCAACAGTTAATTGTTATTTAAACTCGTTATACTGCATGTTCATGAACGTTTAAATTAAATCTGGTTGATAAGTATTTTCAACGTGACTGTTTTGCACTCGCATTTGTAGATCTTCGTTTTTGCTTAGCCTTCTGGTGTCCGGCTTTATTTACCGCCACTGTGTCGTTCGCTTTATCTTCTCCCTTCTGTTTTCATCTCACTTTTCGCAATATAGATCGGTCCGATTTACCCTAAGTTGAACGAACCCGTACACTTCAGCTCGTTTAACTAATGGTAGAATGTCGCAACCCCGGTTGGGACCAACGTCTCGTGCCCTCCACATGGTTGCATATGAAATATGAAATGCCGTCAAGATGCGCATGCCTAGGCAAACAATAAAATATGCATATGGTAATATTTGGCATTTTTCAGCTTATGACCTATTTCTGGAGTTTTCATTATCTCAACCAGTATAAGGTCTTTCAGATCACGTATTTACACCCGTACAAACATGCTTACCAGTAAAATGTGTGTGAAAGCACAAGCCTGATCCAGGCAAAGTGCCGCACAGTCAGAGACTGCACGTGGGCTGAGATACTGTCAGGTTGCCCAGGCCTAGACAGATATCACAAAAGAAATAGATAAAAAGTATAAATAGAAAATGGGATGAGGTAACTACATCTCGAATCAAACACGCGGCACTTTGCCTGGATCAGGCTTGTGCTTTCACACACACACCAGTAAAATATATTTGACTCGACCCTTCTACATCCAGTTTCTCAACTACAGGTACAGTATTATTGCACTTCCCGTCTGCATTGCAGTTCGTCCGCGAGGAATTCAGCGCAACTGAACCGGCACCCAAGCCCCGGGTACTCACCAGTTCGGATCCTCTTGTGAGTCTCCCCGATTTGTGGCTGATGTGGAAGAAGAACCCGGGTCAGTTTTGTGTTTGGCCTAATCTCTCTGTTTTTGTTTCGTCTTCGGGGCTTGATAATTTACCAAATAAATCTCTCGTGAGCACCCATCATTCAAAGGAGCCAAGTAGTTGCTTTCTGAGCTCGTTTCGAGATGTGACAATTTTGACATCGATGTGGATAGCTTCCCATATATAAAAGCTCTTATTGGTCAGATGAGTAAAGTTTTGAAGGAATCATCTGAACGAACTATTCATACCATGACCACTGCATGCCGAGTGTCCATTCCCATGGATTGTAATGCCTTATAGACTGAGATTCCAGTTCCACTCAGGGAAATCAGCTGCTATTAGATTACATTATTTTAGGCGCTCTTTGCAGTTTCTTTTCTCTACACTAGTGTGCCTCTTTCAGATATTTACGACGCACATCTCACTGCTATCAACTGCAGCAGCAACGGTTTGTCGAAAAGTCTTCTGCATTTTAAAAAAAACGGACCCTTGTAACATGTAAAATTCATCCTTGATGTGAAACATGTACACACCGCGCCGTCACTGGAGTTACTTGGCACTATCGAATACGTAACGTAAATATCCGTAATAGAATCTTTGATAGCGACGTGGATATCGAAAAAACAAGTTAACGTACATAGACTTCGCTGGTTAGGCCACGTATTGCGAATGCGAAATCATCGATTGTCTAATGCGGTTTTGTTTACCACTCTTCATTCGGAATGATATCGCTAGAAGGTCGGCCCAGACTCTGACTTAGGTCAAGTAGACGAAGGCTTTGACTGTTAAACTAGCTGGGGTTGGTGTGATCCGCCACCCAGGTTGGGGTCCTAGTGATCAAAATTCGCAGTGGATTTTTACCCTTAGCGATGTGGGTCAAAATCATGTTCAGTGGCGGTTTTGCGTTAGACATCTTCTTGGAGTGTTTGATCAATCTAGTATGTTGTCAATTGAAGTGACGAGGAAAGCTTGTTATGATGCGTGACAGTGAAAGTCGCAAGGAAGCTGTCGTGCTGATGTCGATCTGCTCATTCACAACACTTGTTTGAATGCATGTTTGATTCGTGGTGTACGCACCTCATCCCAGTGTCTGTGTCCAATCTTTTATTGGTTCAGTAGCTTTTTAGGCCCTACCCTATCTCGCATGTTTTAGATTTTTTTACTGTCACGGTTGTATGGCAGTTAAGCACTTGGTACTTGTTACCAGCACGGATGTGCCACTCGTGATGAATTTTCGTGATGTGCCGGCCTAACATCGTGCTAAATGATCGGCAACGGTAGGAGCTGCAAGCTGAAACACGCTGGGACTCACTACCATTTCTAGTTCATTCCCCCTCATATCTGTTAGGCCAGGGACAAAACCCTGACAGTATCTAGGCCCACGTGCGTCTTGGACTGTGCGGGCACTTGCCTGATCAGGCCTTGTGCTTTCATAATCATACATCCATACCAGCTCTTTGGGGCAACCTGACAGTATCTTAGCCCACGTGCATTCTCTGACTGTATGGCATTTGCTGGATCAGGTTGTGCTTTTCATTACATACCATACGTGTTACCAGTGTTATGCGAATGTTAGATGTGCTGTATCTGAAATTTGAAAGCTCAATTCCTTGCATCGGGACTGTCTGTTTCGAGTTTTCATCTTACCCAGGTTCATTGATTACTTTATAACGTTGTTGTATTGCTACTTCGAAATCATCAGCCTTTCTATACCATTCTTGATCTGTATGGGCAGTTGAATATTCCATACTTCCCACCGGAATATAAATTCTGTCCCTGACGATGAAGCCTCTTCGCCTCGATAGATGCCATCTTCTCCACAGGCATACCCACCACCATTTGGCTTTATTCCTCACTTTTCATTGGATAAAGTGGTTCGCGGTTGGTTATTTTATTGATTTTCCCCCATTACAGCGTTCAATTGGTCAGTCAAGCAAACCGTACAGTGGCTTTCTGAAAGTGTCGAGTTACCTCAATACAGCGACATTTTCACACGTCACTCTGTGGACGGAAGGTCGCTACCGCTGTGAGTCAAGCATTCGAGAGTGTTCTCCGTCTTTTATTTACACTTTTGAACCTTTCTAATGAAACGCAGACCCATAACCCGGTAGCTGATTAGGCAGAGGGTTGCAGTCCTATTTCTTTGTAACAATGTGTTCCATTCCGTGCAGTACTTTTCCCCAGTGTATGTAAATTGAACTAGGTTGATTATCACCGGTAATGATCTGTAACCACGAACTCTTTGTGCTCATGGATGTGCGTCTGTTCTGGGCTTTTATATATACACTCATACATACATACATACATACATACATACATATCTTAGCCCACGTGTTTTCTCTGACTGTGCGACACTTTGCCTGGATCATGCTTGTGCTTTCATACCATACATGCATACATATATACATACATACATACGTACGTTCATACACGCTTACAAACATACAAACAAACATACACACATACATACATACACACATGCATACATTCATACATGCATGCATGCACACATACATACACACATGCATGCATATATACATGCATGCATACATACACATACATACATACGTATGTACATACATGCATAGACACATTCACCTATTACTTCGATGATTCACTTGTCTTTTCTATTCAATGACATCGTTACATTGAATGACCTCCATCTCACGCATCCTGGCTGTATTTCTTTGCCACAAATTATCCACCCGCCAATCTGGGTTACACATCACGTCACATATTCACCGTGCATTTGTCTGAACTGCCTCACATGTCAACGTATTCATGAAACATTTCCCCCTTCGGTTCTATGTACGTCGTTTTGCTATCGCATTGGACTTCTGCACAATTCTGTTTGATTCTGGTTTTGTTTTGTTTTCCTCGCGGTTGCGTTAAGAATCACAACAGCACACATGTATTGAGGCCTTGGCAAGCTGGGGCAGTACAGCCGCTTGAAATCCAGCAGGGTAACACCAGACTTGGAATTTCATACAATGCCACCATATTCTGTACAGTTCTTAGCCAGCTTTTGATTGGTCAGGTGAACGCAATCCAAACTTAATTCCTGTTCGTACTGACACTCTTAGTCTGACGTTACCAACAATCGACTCTAACCGATTCTTTCGCATACACATCTCTAGGTTTGCCTAAGTTTGCGTTTACACTGCAGTTTTGTGTGCAACGCTTATTTACAACTGTCGATCTCATGCACCCCAAACGTTTAATTTTTGCGAAACACCGTCTTCTTTCTCATATTTGTCTAGGCCTGGGCAACCTGACAGTATCCTAGTCTCTGACTGTGCGGCACTTTGCCTGGATCAAGCATGTGCTTTTTATACATGCACACATACGTTTCATCGTAATTGCCATTCTCACATTTTGTATACCCAAATTTTATGTGAGAAATCAACACGCGTCTGCGTAGACACAAGACCACGGAGTTCTGGTCCAATCAGGTTGCTTGTACAACAAGCGAACGGAAGTCATGATAATCGATCGAGGCGAAACTGTGACGAGCTGTCAATTTTCCAAGCAACATTGGATTCGTTTAGCTTAAAAAATGATTCAACCTATCGACCCGGACCCCACGAAACCATGTTCTGTATTAATCGATTCTCAAGTTGCCACATTTCTCTTTCAGCCTTGCCTTGCAAAACATGAGTTATTTGACCAACGTGCTGGTCATTCAAAACCCGATTGACAAGAGGAAAATTATGCTCAAAGCGTTAGACACCATCTTGTTTGGACCGCCCCAAAGTAAGCCGTCACGTTTGATCACTACGTGTTATATAGACGTTTGGTTACGGGGTTATTTAACCCCATGGTTCATAATGTCACCGTTGTCAGTATAAAATGTGGTTTTGTATTCTGGCAAATGAATAAATTTTGTGCGTTTAATTTTCGCTAATGAACTAACCGGTTCTGTTGAGTTCTTGAATCCCGCTAGCGTCCATCGAAGCCGTTATTGTTGTAGATTGCTATCCAGTCTCGTTTCCATATTCGAATGCTGGGGACTGTGCGTAGTCCCATGCCATGTACATTTGATAACGAGTTCTTCGCTTGATGTTGCCGCTCATTACGGATGTGCTTAGGATTGAGGGGCGAGTTTCTTGTACTGTGAATCTGTCTTTCGGATGACGTTGTCAAGTCATTGCAGTTTCCGCTGCTGGATATGAATGGAGAGCGAAGATGTTCTAATGCAGCACGATCGCACAATAGTGTTAAATACTGAGTCAGTATATCGGACGCTGAAGGTTAAGTCATCTCTAACGATCGTGCCTCTGGTAACCTCAATGGCCACATGTCATATCCATACAATATTATAGGGCGGATCGCTGCTTTGTTATTTCGTATTTGAATCTTGTAATGAATCCCTGGCCTGTGTCATAGAGTGCCTTTCATGTGTAAAACACAATACGCGTACGATCAACCATTCAATTCACCTTTCGCTTGGCTATTGAGTAACATCATCATCATCACTGACAGCATTACATCGGTAGCACGTACCGAATGCTTAACTGTCATACTTTTATATGCGGGCTGAGATACTGCCAGGTCGCCCATGCCTAGATAAGAGAACAATTAGGGTTCTCGACCAAAGCCTTGGGCTAAAATGCCTGACCCACAAGGCAGTGGGTTAGGTTGAGACCGTGTTCGTCTGACCTCTATCCATTGACCTTCCTGGTATGAGTGGCTCTGAAGGTGCCTGGAACGCACCACACAGCATAGCTCAATGGGTCATAGAGGTACACAAACCATCGCACCACGTTGAGGTCCAGTCTCAGCGCGATGAGAAATCGGAAGAAAAACAGGACGCTTAACTTTTAAATAAATGACTCAAAGCCGGCTGAAAATGTCATTATTTTCGCAGCCTTTTCCTCTAGCCCGATCTTTGTATCAAAACTACCGATGCATTTTAAAAGCGTATGGAGCATTTCGACATTTTCACCGAGAATGATGACTTCATCTTCGTACTCGATATCAGAGATTCGTCGAAGTTGCAACCATTGGTAATGTTGAGTTTGTGGTTTCTTAGTAAAAGAGGACTCTTAACCAAGTCGATCCCCACAATCACCGTCCACCAACAGAGAAAGGCGAAAAGACAATTGATCGTGAAATAACAATTAATTTGCACGGTGCTCTGTAATTCGTCGCGAGGTTAATATTTAGTCTGCGCATCCCGTTTCATGGAGAAACCCACCTTGATTAACTCTTGAACGTCCGTGATGCTGAGTAGAGAACTGATTTAGTAGCGGCATCTCAAACATCCACATCGGTCAGGCATTACATGAACAACATCCAGAGCCCTGATAGAGTTGACATATAGACAGCAAGCGCGAAGGAAATATGCGAATGTGCATAACAAGAAATGCTTTTGAAGTTTCATTGCAGGAGATTTAACATTTTTCCGACTGTCATGAAATACATGATTCGGTGTCATTACAAATTTTGGGAACAGAGAAATCCCATTCTTGGGCTTTCCTGATGGATTGTATACTTAAATCTCATCTACAATTTTTCCGGGTGATGATGAACTAACTGTAAATGCCAGACAGTACATTCCAGTGCGTAGATTACAACACGTGTTTTCCATCGGAGAACGTATTTACCTATTAGGATATGGTATGAAGCACAAGCCTGATCCAGGCAAAGTACCGCACATTTAGTGACTGCACCTGGGCTAAGATACTGTCAGGTTGCCCATGCCTAGACAGATATGAGAGGAGAAATAGAAATGGTAGTGAGACTCCAACGTGTTTCAGCATGCAGCTCACTACCGTTGGCCAATAAATTTAGCACGATGATTTCGAACGCTGAGTTGGTAATATTACTTAACCCTATTTCTTTAGTAAATTGCAGTTAAACGCCCCGTCAAGGAAAGCGTAAGTTTGTATTATCCTCGCAAGGTGATAGGTTATCGCTCGTCGTAAAACTTGACGTGCGAAGTTTAATAGTTGAATGAATTCCTTCTTTAAATCTGAGCATCACGAAACGGAGGAAAACGGATGTACTCAGTCAATAGAATTCCGAGACCGGCACCTGGTTCAAACTTATCGATCAAGTCCCTATCCGTTTCCTCGGAATGAAGCATCAATACAGCCACTTTTGCAATCGATACTCTCGTACCACCCAATTAAATGGTACAAACGATTGTGTGCAGATTCCGTTTTGTGTTTGAATAAAGTTATGAGTGCGATGTGATATAGTTCATCGTGGACTTGTAGTTTAGGACTGGTGAACTATTATTTTTAGAGAATTTCATCTGAACGTGTGTTATGGACGTGAGCGCTTTATAATTGACAGCATTGGTATAAATTCTTATGTAACGATTCTCCTGTCTTTTGGGGCAGATTTAAAACTACGTTTCCACTCTACTGTCTCCACCTGATAACTGCAAGGAGCCAGAAACCGGTTGTGGAGCCTAAGCGCTAGGAAATTCTGAACGCCCTCGGCGCTTGACTGAGAATCGCTTTTTGATCGCGCTGAGACTGCACCTTAACGTGGTGCGATAGTTTGTGTACGTCTATGACCCATTGAGCTATGCTGGGTGGTGCTCTCCGGGCATCTTCAGAGTCACTCACCTCTGGCCTCAGAAAGGACTGTCTCTGTTACTCCAGGGTAGAGTCTATAAAGCGACAATTCGGGCTGTGTTACTATATGGGTGCGAAACGTGGACGTTACGTAAAGAACACATTCAGCGTCTCCAAGTATTTGACAACCGATGTCTCCGCAACATTCTAGGAGCTAGCTGTTACAATCGCATACGCACCGATGCTCTCCGAAATAAGTTGTTCGGTAGTAATGTTGATATAGAGAAGCAGATCAACCTGCATAGGTTACGCTGGTTGGGTCACATTTTACGGATGCCGGACCACCGACTTCCAAAAAGGATTGTTTTTGCGTAGGCGTAAATCTCGTGGTGTCGAAACCGTCACGTGGCATAGGCAATTAAAAACCCTTACTGGTAACCTTTCCAAAGTCGGCACAGCGCGTCTTCCACGCTGGTGTCCCCGCGATCAGATATTGCAATGGCTAGTTACGCTTCAGGATATGTCCCGAAACCGTGTTCAATGGCGATCTTGCACTAAGCATATTCTTGGAGTGTTTGCAAAACCTTGTATGTTGTCAAGCGGAGTGACGAGAAAAGCTTGTTATGATGCATGACAGTGAAAGCTGTCATGCTGATGTCGCTCTACTCGTTCACGAAACTTGTCTGAATGCATGTTCCATTCGAGGTGTAGGCACCTCTTCCCCGATTGTTTGTGCTTACTCTTCTATAGAATCCTTAGCTATTTACGTCCCACCCTTCCCCATGTTTTAGGATTTTACTTTTTCATGGTTGTGTAGCAGTTAAGCATTCGGTACATTCTACCGGTGTAATGCAGTCTGTGATGATGATGACGACGCTAGTCTTCACTTGTTATCCGTGTTTTTGTCTTCTAGAACCTCGCACTCTCTTTGTGAAAACTTCACTGTTCACCGCTTCGTGTAGTTTGGCTGTGATTGCGACCATGTGGTTTTTCCAATGCCCGGCCCCGCGTTCTTTCAATTCTGCTCAAAGCACCGGGTCTTCCAAGAGTTCCTCGGACACCGAAAGAGACTTGACACACCTCCAGTTGCGGTACGTTTCTCGACTACGCGTTTCACGAGTCTGTCTGTTTTATTTATTCGTGTTACATCTCCCATTAATTTTGTTCCATGGGAGAACTGGTTTACTTGACGAGTCTTACGGCGTCATCGAAAGTTGTTCACTAATAAGCAGCCTCATTGTCGACGCTTCTGTGATTCCAGTTCTTGTTCGTCGCTTCAACTTGCTTGGCACTTTGTCCGGCTCCAGACATGTGCTCCATGATGATGATGATGACTATCCAACTTCCCATCATCCTTTCCTCATTCTTTCAGCAATTTTGACGTGCCTTGTGCCATACTTTTCCGTTTTTTGTTTTGTATTCATCAATCGTATCGTTCGATTGTAATTAGGTGATTTATAAAATCTTGGGTTTGGACAGTGTCCAAGATTGCACAGCCACTGTCAGTTTGAGTATAACGTGTCACCGATTGCGTTATTTAGCGTGAGGTGTTTGTATCGTCTCGTTA
>JACCGJ010008231.1:0-22260 GCA_013407085.1 Atriophallophorus winterbourni | reverse complement strand
GTATTGGATTTTTCAAGCTGTTTTAATATCTTATGGTAACATTGTCAAGTGTGTTTATGTATAACTAAAATTAATTCATAAAATCCTAAATCTAATGGTTATTATTAAATCGCTCATCAAAATACTTCAATAGAAACAGGAAATTAAGTAAACAGAACAGACTGTAGAATAGGTGAAAAATGTTTGATCGAGTTGATTATGTTCGAAAGATAAACATGCAATCGAAATTTATACCAATGTTTGAATGGTTGAGTCTATGAATAACTCGTATTATTATGCAAAACTATTGGGATATACAGAATACGAGAGACGTAAACCATGAAGTTTTAAGAAAGGAATCACTGACAAATTAGGTTAAAATGACTGGAGATAATTGTTTGTTCGCTTTGGTGGCTCCTTGTCAGAGTGATCCTGAATAATGCGTAATGTACTAAAGCTCGATTTTTGAGACAGATTGATAAACCTAAAGCTATAAACGTTTGATGTTACCTCGGGCTTGGATTTGTGCCAAACTCACGCCCAAAATATTCAACACAGACCATTTTAAATAAAAGCATAACTCGTGTCACGTTCCATCTTTGATGAGTGTATTTTAAACACTTGTGATCTGGTAATGGTGGGCTACTTTGTTGGCGTCAATTAGTTGATGTCTACAATGAATGTTCATCACAAACGAGTGATGTTATTCATGTTCCACAGCTTTTTTATTATAAAATACAGTTTGATTCCGAAGGAACAATTTCTCATGCAGCGTTTGTCGCGATAAGCAGAACTCGTTTGATCGTAGTCAGTTGCTCGACGTAACTTGATCTGTGTTCAACGGCCAAGAGCTGTATTTGCTCCCCCTCCCCAGTTTGCTGTTGACGCTTCACATAATTCCCTGAGTGTAAGCAGTCAGGAGCAAGTTCTTCTCAACTCGGGGTCTGAAAACCAACAGCCTTCATATCTATATTACAAACGTATTTGTAATGCAAATGCGGTCTACCTGAAAACCGACTTCCAAATGTCAACAAACCATATAGTGGATCTCTCAAAATACGAGCATTTTTCATTTTGTAGACGTGGCAACTGTAAAGACAAAGATGATGTTATACAATGCGTGCGTACTAAATGCTCTACTATACGGCAGTGAAACCTGGACCACCCACGCAAAACACGATCGGAAGCTGAATCCCTCCCATCTACGAAGCATCCTTCGTATCTTGAACATATCGTGGATGGACAGATTGACTAATTCTGAAGTGCTTTCAAAAGGTGGTTTACAGAGCATGTTTATCCTATTACGACAGCGCCAGCTGAAGTGGCTTGGTCATGTATACAGAATGAAAAATGGTCATATTCCGAAAGATCTACTCTATGGTGAGTTGCATTTAGGAAGTCGACCATTGGGCAGACCAAACTTGCGGTACAAAGATATTTGCGAAAGAGATAAGAAAGCTCTTGTCATTTGGCCCCGCGAGTTAGGAAGAACTTGCTCTTGACCGCTCACTTTAAAGGCATCGTCTAATGCGTCGTCTGCAAGATGGGGATGAGCAGATACAGCTCTTGGCTGCTGAACGCAGATCACGTCCCCGGCGCGTAACTGAGGCTTTACAAACAAGTTCTGCCTATCGACGCAAGCGCTGCGGGAGAGATTGTTCCTCCCGAATCGGACTGTTTAGTCATGCATTTCATGCGATGGTGATGTACATCCATAGTCGACATCGACTGAAGGAGGCTTACAGAACAGACCTGACCAAGTCACCGCAGACGGCGCTGGCGTAGTTGAGGAAACATGTTTTCTAGATAGGCTTCAAAATCACCTCATCATTAATCAATTTGTTTATCCACGATATGTTGAAAATGCGACGGATGCTTCCTAGATGGAAAGGATTCAGCTGTCGTTTGTTTCATACGTAGGTGGTCCAGGTGAAGCATTCACAACGCACGCGCTGTGAACCATTATCTTTGTCTTTAAAGTCAACTTGCGGTTACCCAAACACGAGATTTCAATCAGAATTGATGACAGCTGCTCTGTACTGATGAGTAGTCCTCAACAAAATGAAATTCCTACGGTCAGAAACAATCTCTGTTAGCATAAACTGAATTCAAACCATATGTATAAGTAAACAAGTTGTGCATGTATGACACTGTTTTTGAACACCCACGATCTTTTCCTGATAAGTTGAGATCATGCAACCTCAGGTGTCGAATCATAGCATGTTTTCAACTATACAGAAAATTACTCAGCAGGAGAATGTAAACAAACTGTTATTCGTACACAATCCATAAGTCATCAGGAATCCATACAATCAATAAAACGTTTCTTATTGATTAAATATTTAATGACATGTTCTCATGATGCCTCTCGATGAGATTTGCCAGTGTTTTTCAACGGAATGTTATTGTTTTGCCATTAATGGTATCAATTAAAACCTTGCTAGTAACATATAACCATCATTAATTTTCCAAAATTTAAATCGGTAACTTGATTTATCGAAGTTTCGTTGAATGACGCCATTGAGTTTAAAACATCCGGCCTAAAACGTTAACAGCCATGGATTATTCTATTTGTGAGAAATGAAAATGTACCATTATAAATGGGCACAACAGAAGAAATCTCTGCTTCTATTCATTATTGCAGAATAAGTTGCCTAATTTGAAGGACATGGCCCATGAGCAACCGATGATTTGTTAACTTTCATTCTTACTTCCCAATTTAACATAAGTTTCTGCCCACTTGAGCTCTGACACCTTTGTCAAAACTGACTAACTCGTGCGTGACGCAATCATGTTTAACTTGATGAGAGGTGTGGGAAATGAGCTGAATAATGTCGCTTATCTAATGTGTTTATTAACTCGGTTGTTACTGGAATATGCAATCAAGTAAACGTGTCATTTATCAACGCTTCAGGCTAGCCATTTTCTCAGGATTCAATACAATCTCAGGAATCACTTCGGTCACCAATTTGACAACACTAAAACGACATTGTACGAATTCGCTATCAGATTGTTATTACAGTCTTATTGAGAGAAGCATTGGGGAGAATAAATTGTAAAAAATATTGCAATAAGTAAAGTCGCCTCTGTCTAAGATGATGTCAATCCAATTCTTTACGAAAAGATTTAAGAATCAGATGGGTGTTTTTATTAAAAAAGATACATGGATTATAAATAATAAACACTCTTTACTGTATTTTTCGTTGCAGCGTTTCAAATGTTGTCATAGCTGGAGCGATTTTGAGTCTAAGCTCGCATTTACAAAAATGGCGCGTCTTATGTAGTCACTGGCAACCAAGTTTAGTTTTTAGTCTGCTTGAGAAGTACTTTTTCCTCCAGTGGAACTGCTTCCGGAGCCGATAGTATAGCTGAGCGCTTGAGGATACTCCTGGATATTAGGTTAATCCTCAGGTCTCATCGGTAGGCTAAGACCAGCAACAAGATGTGCAGCCCCTATTAAATGAGGTGACGTCTAGCCATGGCCTGCTATTCTCATTAAGTGTATGAATTGTATTTTTCCGCAACAGCTGAACGAATTGACAGCTAACACAGAACAGACTAAAACTGGGAAACTAGAACGTCCAGTTCATGCTCCATGAATTTCCTGACGACGTCTCAAATATAAGATACGGAAGAAAATCAGCTATTATTAACAATGAGCAAAATCTGATATTGTCACTAAATGTTTTGTGAACAGGTTAACCAGGTTTCACATTCGCACCTCTCGCAAACTCCATCATTAACAGTCAAAGCTGAATAAATTATCCACGCGAGAAATGAGAACAAACATCTAATACATTCTGTTTGCCGAACCTCTCTATATGTCACACAATATTCACTCAATTTCCATGATTCTGTCGTGAGATTTCAAATCATAGTTTCCACAAGAAGAACTAATGTAGGCATAAAAACATATATTATTACAATATTACAAATGGTATTACGGTGTACAAATTTGACCGGATCTTTTACTGAATAGAAGTTGCTAATTAAACTGTGCATCTAAACGTATAAACTTGAATCAGGTGAAGAGGAGTCTGTCCGCGATTGCCGTTTCCAAAGCTCTGGGTGCGCTAACATATAGGGGAATAATCGAGCATAATTTGGATTTTAAATCGATGAAATATTAGTGCACTATGCGGGAGAATTCAAGCAACATACAATTGCCCGACATTCCTGCTCTGAAAAATTGTGCGAGTCGAAATGCGCGACATTTATTCCAGGTAGTTGTATTCCCCATGCAGCCTACATCTTCGGGGTGAACATATTACCGACGATCCCGAACGTTCCCCAGGAAGAATGCCTAAAAGTAAAGAAATATTAGATGAGACCACATTGAATTTTGGTTAGGGTTAGTTAATCTTGCGCGAAAAACCTTGCATCCTTCGCACACCATAGTCCCGCATGCCTTCCTGTTGCCCAGTCATTTCAGAGAGCACACATGTCACTGCTATGCGGAAAGAAAAGCCATCAAACAACTCAAAAACGACCGGAACATAGTCATTTTACCCTCAGACACAGGGCGAATGACGGTAGTCATGGATAAAGCAGATTACATGGAAAAAAACTGAAGAACTGCTGCGGGACACGACCACCTACCGACAAGTCAGTGAATATGAAACGAAACGACTAGAAAACAAGATTAACGCTGCCCTCAAGAGACTGAAGTTCCAGGCACAGATTACCAGTGCCGAGTATTTCCGAATAAAACCGGAAGATTCCTCGATTCCGCGATTCTACGGTTTACCAAAAGTGCACAAAGAAGGTATCCCACTGCGTCCAATTGTTTCACTGCCGGGGGCACCCACGTAACGATGTCGAAAGAACTACGAAGAAAACTCCTTTATCTCGTCAGAGGCTCAGACCACAATCGGCAGAAGAATTTCTCAGAAAATTGCAAAACGTGAAGATAACTGAAGACGAGCTGATGGTCTTCTTCGATGTCACCGCCCTATTTACGTCGATCGACTTTACACTAGCCAAGCAAACAATTTCATCGCTGCTAACAGAACACGGAACAACGTATGGTGGAAATCGAGTCACTCATGAGGAACTAATGACGCTCTTAGACCTTTGTCTCCAAACTCAATTTAAGTTCAATGGAAAATTGTATGAACAGATCAAAGGAACCACAATGGGGTCACCTATCTATGGACTGATAGCGGAAGCAGTAATGCAGAGGTTGGAACGTATTGCCATTCCTCTAATAGAACCGAAACTTTGGGTACGCTACGTGGATGACACCTTCGTCATAATAAAGAAATCGCAAGTAGAATACGCCCGTAGACTACTGAACTGCATCTTCACGGGAATACAGTTCACAAAAGAAACTGAAATCAACAGGTGCCTACCGTTCTTGGATGTCCTCGTAACTAGAAGCGACACAGGATCCCTCCAGACAAGTGTCTACCGAAAGCACACACATACGGACCAAATCCTAAACTTCAAAAGCAAGCATCCGATTGCACACAAAAAAGCTGTGTACGAACGCTATTCAACCGAGCGCAAACGCAATGCAACTCATCTGAAACGCAAGGGGAGGGAGAAAGATACCTTTTCAAAGTCCTGAAGAAAAAACGGCTACCCGAAGAGCTTTATACTAAGATACAATTCGCCAAGAACCATGCGGAATCGCTGCAAGAGTACTGCGACACTCGGAATCAACGTTGCACACAGACCTACGCGAACACTTCGCAATCAGCTGTGCAAATTGAAAGATAGCTTGACAGAAGAAGACAAAACAAACGTGGTCTACAAAATCTGATGCGCGGATTGTGAGATGCATTACGTGGGACAAACTGGAAGGAGGCTGGGTACCAGGATAAGTAAACACCGATCAGCGGTAAGGAGACACGACTAAAAATCGTTACTATCTATTCACGTCTGTCAAGAAGGACACCAAGTCAACTGGAATGGAACCACAGTCATTGCAAGAGGACGCACGCGCCACATACGGGAATTCCTCGAGGCGTGGCACTCCACAACGCGATCATTGAATCAACACGTTCAATCGGACGACATGTATGTGCCAATGAGGAACCGGACATTAAGACGCGTGACCTTGAGAACAACCAACGACGAGGAAATAAACAGGATGGTCAGCGTATAAAATCAGAAAACACGACGGTTACGAACACTTCGCAAGAAGTTTAGCTGACGATGTCATCTAGCTTGATGACGAAACGTCCTACTGTTACAATGCCAGCTCAGCGAACACACAACACAGAACATCCAATCCCTGAGCTACAATTATTCGCTTCAATGTCACTGCTATGTGCAGAATCATTCGTTCTGAGCTGAGACTGACATTGTTGTACGTAAGGTCGAGCCTCTCCTCGTCGAGTGCCGGCGGATGTTTTTGATTCATACAAAAATGGTTGTGGTTGCGTTCTGTCAAAATGAGTAAAATTTATAAATAACTCAACGCGGTTTCTCATTTGCATTTTAATTTCTTAGATCATGAATCAGAAAGAAATAATTAATTTGTGAGTCATTCAGTTCTTTGTTTAATACCAAATTATTTAATAGAGTATTCTTTATTTAGCCCGACAAGAAATGACACACCGTGTATAGAGCACTGACCATGATTTGGTTCACCTAATCAAGTGCCACAAATAGATAATGTGGTGAAAAGTGATTATTGGACAATTGAAGCGGAATGGTGCTATAAATTTTGAGCACACGTGGGCACGAACTAAATTAAATATTGTGAAAAGCGAATACAATCGAAATTCTGATAAAGGAGCGTAATGAATAACGCGTTGCGGCCCACCGAACAGTTTTCACACAGTAAATGTTTTTCAAGCAACTATTGGCCAGATTTGAAATGGTTACATTCATCCTGTGATTCTGGAATCAATCAGACAAGTCCAATTAAGGAAGCGGATTTTGGTGAACTCTTGACACTAATGTTCGAGCCAAGCTGACAACAAACTCAACAATCACCTTCAGCATCAAGGCCAACAATTTGAGGGTTTGAAGATCGTTGTCACTTAAAAAGAGTCCAACAACCATTATCAACGCTACATTATCAACATCGACAGGATTCAATGCATCATGTTTCTAGAACACACGGTTAAATATTCAACTGCACTATAGCTGAAAGAACTGATATTGGATCAAACAAACATTATTCGACGCAATATATTTCATATCAATACGTTCCCAGTGCGTATCAACCGTCCACATATCTACTTTCCTCCAAAACGCTAACTTGTGGCAATCCTGTTCGTTTGAATTCAATGGTACACAGCATAAAACCTCAACGCAGAAGCCGTGGCAATGATCTTATATAGTGATTCAGTATTATACTGAACAAGCAATGGTAATACATGGAACACAGCGATTTGCGTCCATCAGTTTCAGCACACTTGGTGCAGAGTAATTTTGGCACAATTGAATCGATTTCACTGTCAGCATTGTCGTCTGACGCTAACAAATCAACGGTGACAAATAGAATGCAAAACGTCGCACTTCAACGTTTTGCATCGTAACCTGGAGATAGATCATCTAGTTTCAATGAAATGCAGCCAATGCTGACTGGGGCTAGACAAGTAAATGTAACATACACAAGGCAGGAAGTCTCACCTCAATCTTTGAATCCCACATGAAACCTTGTCATTTAGAACAAATGGGATTAATTCAATTACCATCAATCCCGATTCAGGCGAATCCTGCAAAGTAGACTTACCTATGGCATTAAGTCGAAACTCAATCTGGTTCATTGCCGATTCATGATTCTGATTCCTTTATTCATGAACCTAGCTCCAGCGTCACGATATGAGTTTCACAATCAGCAAGTGTCTGTTGCTGGTACGGAGACGACGGTTGGCACTATTGTGTTAAATTCACTAATTGTTATTGTGCATTTGAAACGGTGTATCTATCAGTCACAGATTGATCAGAATATGACGGTTGTGGCTGTATGCACACCCATTCCAATTGTTGATTGGATAGAGTGGTTAGTATGTTGGTGAAACTCATTTGCTGATTGTGAAACTCATATCGTGCCATTGGAGCTAATTTCATTGAAATGAAATAAATGACGAGGCAATGTATCCGATTGTGGTGCCACGTTCTACCTTAGGTAATTCAACGTGAAATGATTCATATCATTTGTCATTGATATCACTTGGTCTAATCTCATTTGTTCTATATACCGAGGTTCCATGTGCGATGCAAAATAACGAGGTAAGACGTTCTGCGTTGTCTGTGTTACATTTGCTTGGACAGCATCCGGCGGCAATGGCGTTACTGAAACCGATTCCAATGGAACTAGATGACCGGGTTACATTTGCGATGACACTAGTTGAGTTTTGTCGTTCTGCGTTATATTTGTCACCATTGATTGTTTAGCATCGGGCGGCATTGGCTCTATTAAAACTGATTTCAGTGTGACAAAACTACTCTACCGCAAGTGCGTTGAAACGAAGGGACTGTGTGTCACGTATTATCTTTGCTCGTTCTGTATAATACTGTGGAAATTGCGTGTGGGTTGTAGTTTGTCTACCACAGTGTTGAAACGAGCAGGATTGCCGCAAGTTAGCGTTATGAAGAAAAGTAGATAAGTAGACGGTTGATACGCACTGGGATCACATTGATATGAAATATATCGCGTCAAATGATGTTGGTTTGATCCAATATCAGTTCTTTCAGCCATAGTGTTGTTGAATATGTTGCCGTTTGTGCAAGAAACATGTTGCATCGAATCCGATTGATGTTAATAATGTAGCGTTGATGATGGATGTTGAACTCTTTCCTAGTAACAGCGATCTTCCAAACCCAAATTTTTCGCCTCGATGCTGAATCTGATTCTTGGGTTTGTTGTCAGCTTCGCTCGAACAGTGGTGTTAAGATTTCACCAAAATTCGCTTCCCTACTTGGACCTGTTTGATTGATTCCAGAGTCACACGATGAACGTAACGATTTCGAATCTCGCCAATAGTTGCCTGTGAAACATTCATTGTGTGAGGACCCTTCGTTGGGTGGCAATGCGTTATCAATTTTGCTCATTGATCAAAACGTCGATTCATTTCTACGCTTTAAAATTTTCCAATTTTGTTTTAAATCGCGTGTGGTGGAAATTATATGGCACATTCAGTTGTTTAATAATCGCGTTGCTTCAGCACATTATCAAATTGCCGCCATTGATTGGCTCAGCCAAATCATTATCCGTGCTCTATGTTCTTTCATAACGTAATACCCGGTGGTTCATGTCTCTTCGGGCAAAATAAGCGAATACATTTGCAAATAATTAGGTAGTGAAACAAGAATCCAATGATTTACAAATGTAATAATTTTTTTCTGATCGAAGAATTAAGTAAAGAAGTTGCAAATAAGAAACTGTGTTGATTTCGCTCACCATATGAAGCTAAATTTTACAAATATGTCTATTTAACGCCTAAACAAATCTTAAATTTTCATTCAAATTCGTTTAACAATTTCTTGCTGACTGCACACTCAAATTGCAAAACAGATTCAATTGCAAATTGATGTTAGCCGGATCAGTCTAAGTGGAATATACGTAAATTTTGTAGTCACATCCAGTCAAACTTGGGATCAAAACTGTTAAATAAAATTACTAGCCAACAAAATGTTTAACCTTCTATCTAACTAACCAACTAAATAAAAAAAAATAACGTGACAGAATATAACATAAAACATTTTGAAGTTTACGTATGTGCCCTAATCACTTTCACCTTGACTTCAACGAGTATTATTTCTTATTTTCTAATATTGTTACTATGCCTTGCGATTATTCTTGACCGCGCAACTGCGTGCCCGAAACTCCTAGTATTCGCGCATTTGAGGTCCAAATAACATCTAACGTTGTAGTCGCTTAGCTGCGTGAAATGGGACCACCATTTTAACTCCGAAGAATGAAAGAAGTGGTTTATGGTTGGTACATAGGGTGAACTTCCGGCCGTGAAGCATTGTGTGAAATTTTCGATCTTCAAAAAATATTGCTAGCCCTTCTTTTTCTATTTCGCTATAGTTCTTTCTGGTGTGATTCTTGAGCGGGATGCATCTCGCACAGCTTTTTGCGTTATGTGTTATTGAACTACTCCAGTTCCGTATTCCGACACGCCGGCCGCCACTATCGTAAGTAGTCTGGGATCATAATGCGTCAGCAGAAGATCAGGTTTCATGACTTCCTTTATTCGTTCAGATGACAGTTGACATTCGTTCAACCACTCTCAGTTAGCAGTCTGTATGAATAGATTATCAGGTGGTGCTCGTAGATTATACTCCTTGGGTAGAAAGTTGTGATAGTTATTAACCAAACGATGAAAGGAATGTAAGGTTGCTTTATTTGAAGGTGCCGGTATTTTTATAAAAGCAATCTTCTACGAATCTGGCCTTATGCCCATACTATCCATGACCGTTCCCAAATATGTAATCAGAGGGATACCCGATAGACAATTTTCACACTTTACATGAAATCCATATTCAGTTAAGCGGTGAAATACAACCTGCAAATGATTTGAATGTTCTTGTTTTGTACGGTTGACAATAATCATGTCATCCAGATTGGCCATCGCAAAATCAACACCTATCAACACTGTGTGCATCAATTGCTGGAATATGGCTTGGGAACATTTAACCTCAAATGACTGTCAATAATAGCGATACAGACCCTCAGGAGTGCAAACAGTCAAACGTTCTTTACGTTTATCATGAACCTCGACTAGTAAGTATGCAAAATCTATCTTAGAAACATTTTCCCACCATTTTGTTTCGCGAATAAGTCTTCTGAAATTGCTAGTCGGTACTGATGAGTTTCTAGTTCCTCATTGCGTCCTGTTGTAAAGTCAGGTCATATTCGCACGTTTAGTTTCCCGACATTAATTATAGAGGCTGCCCCCGCGATGTAAGATACAGGGCTTATAAACCCAATGCTTTCTATTCGATCCAAATCCGCGGTGACTGTTTCGATCAAAACATGTGGGACTAGAACTTCAGGTCGAAAAACTGATCGACATCCCGAGTGAATATATAAAACTGCTTTTATCTTGTTTAACCGCCCAAGCGTGTGAGAAATTACGTGAGGATATGTGTTTATCAAAAGTGAAGTGATCGATCGGAGCATGGAAGGCTATATAAAATAAGAAATTCCAATAAATTAAGTTTACTGATTCAGTAAATTCCAAGTAAATTCACAAACTTGTGTTCAGTAATGTAACAATGACAATTAGAATGAACGTCACGAAATGGAAAGTTACATTGCAACTTACCTACGAAACGGAACTGCCCACTAGGTGCTGGAATTCGTCAATGTTGTGCAGTAGGCAGTCGATTGATTTTGGATTTTCTGGAATGACATTCTCTGTGGTAACTCTTCAAAAATCATCTACAAATTCTGTTGGTATTGACGTCGTTTGATACGTTAAAAAATTGTTCCTCACTCCGTCGCCAATTGTTATATCTGTAATGCGCAAGTACTAGCTCAGCCTTGGTTTCGACAGAACACAAACGAGACTGAACTCGCGTATTGACCAAGTGAATGAATAACCCAAAGTTTGTTTAGTGAACCATAATCACAATATTCACTTACGATCGATCTCGATTGATTATTAATCGATAGTTTGTTCACTAACTATACTACAGATTTCGAATCGGATCGATGTTTCTCTAAGTAACTTTTAATCAGGAAAGACTCTTCAATGAGGGCAATGCGTTATCCATTTTATCAATTCGATCAAGTAGACGATACTTTTCTGAGATTCAACTCTTTCAATTTTGTTCGAACTCGCATTTAGTCGAACGTGTATGCCACCATTCATCTTCAGTTGTCTAATAAACACAGTTGTTTCAACGCATTAGCTAATTACAGCCCTTGATTGATTCAGCCAAATCATGTTCATTGCTCTATGCTAAAGAGTGATGTAATACCAGGTGTGTATTTTCCAGTAGAGCTTGTAGTGGCCGAATAATAAGTCTGCACTACACAAAATACAGCAAAAATGAATCAACTCATTAAAGACTACATGTCCAAAGAAAGATCAAGTGAAGTTCAACGATAGCGAGATAATCCACACAGGAAAATCAATGAGATGGAATGCAAGGTGCAGAATGCTCGAAAATGTTGGAGGATCCGTTAGTCGCAATTCCAGCGACGCACACAATCTTTGCACCCCCAATAAAAGACAAAGTCCGAGAGTTCAAAATTATATTAACCGCCAAAAAGTATATTGTACAATCATTAATTCGAATGAAGCTTACAAGCCCAAAAATCGAATAACCATACAAGGCAAAAAGATGTATGTACAAAATACGAAGGTACAAATTGAATGTAGTTCACTACAATATTCCACCACCAGAGCGCTAGTTAGGCTTGACGGAAGAATAACATACTCTCGAAATGTTCATAAAGTCACAACGTAAGCAAGACGTTTGTGCCAATGCCCATGTCTACCGGTTCGAGTTTGAACGCCGGTTGAAGGGACCGGAGGATTGTGATGAACATTTGGGGAGGTAGCTACATGAGGATAACACGGCGGTTGTTATTGAGGACTGCAGACGCTTGATGGACTTGGATGCTTAGGCTCAACGAAAGTTGGTTTTAGACGATCAATAGAAACCGAGTGACATCGTCCATTCATATCCAAGACGACGTTTTTTAGTTTACGTTCGATAACTCCGTATGGTCTCTGAAATGATTGGTGCAGTGGTTTATAAACAGATTCACATCACACAAAATCATACGTATCGAGGTAATGTGATGTCTGTTTCTGATTACTGTGACGTCGAGGAGGCGCAAAATCGCAAGACAGTTATGTAATCTGCTGTTCAAGTATGGTTAATATTGTTGCAAAAGGACATGGCTTTGCTGCAACGTGTATACCACCGCGCTACAACTGTAGACCGGACTATACAGCAGGTCATTCGATGAGGGGATTGCAACTCAGAACATAATTGACTTTTCGTACCGTCGTGTCATCGGTGACTTGATCCTGCTGTTCAAAACTCTGCATACAGTGGGTCACCCACTTGAACACCTGTTTCTTCGGCAAGAAGCACGTAATAGCAGAGCTCATGGCTAAGTGTTAATTATTCCACACTCTCACTCAAACTGTCGAAGGTTCTTCTCCGCTGTACGAGTTTATTTTGTATGGAACTCTCTGCCCTCAACATATCGTTTGTGCATCATATCATCGTATCATCATCAATAGAAATTATGCTGTTCTGATAGTTTCTGTCAAGTTGGAAATATATCTTTGTATGTGTTTTTAACGGACTGGAGACCTAAGACAGCTGTTCAAATGAACATCTGTTTGTGTATTATGGCAACATCTGAGTTCACAAATTAGGCATCATATGCCGGATTCTAACTTAAACATCGAGAGATGATTCAGAATTATTCTAACTATTGTCAACCATGTTCCGTCAGAAGTAAGATGGAAAAATATCCCAAAAATCTACCTTATGGCGTCAAAATATGCTCGCGGGTGTATTCAATAACGACAGTGACGTCAGTTGAATTACTGTCTCACACATTAGCTTATTCGGTATCAGAGTAAGCTTTCAACTTATAGAAACAAACAGATTGACGCTTAACAACATCTTTAATGCCTGACAATAAAATGAGCTTTGGAAGATCAGGAAATGTGATTTTATTCATAGATTTATTCATAGATTATATGCAGGTAAAAAGCTATGCTTTACAAGACCAACAAAATGTACATCGGGTCGGATGGTAAAATTATCAAAATATTGTTAGATTATTGTCAAACACAAAAAACATACTTTTCCATGTGGATATCTTGTGATTTTTTGAAAACTTCAACAGTTCAAGATTGTACCACACGAGTAGGTAAACTGTTCCACAGTTGCACATTGCGAACGGAAATGCATATTTGCGGCAGTTCAACCTGCTATGCTGTTGGTAAAGTTTTAAATGGTGACCTCGCAGATGTGTGTTATGGGAAAGATGAAACAAATGACCGCGAGGATGATTTGTTTGATTAAGCATTGTCCAAATTAATATAAGTGCTCCTCGTATCCGTCTCTATTTAGCCGAATGCAAATTCAATAATTTAAGTCGCGTTTCTTATGGATAATTTGATAGTCCCAGGACGAGTTTTGTCGCTCTGCGCTGTGAAGTTTATAATAGCAGAATATCTTTTTTTCAACCAAGGATCCCATGCCGGTATAGCATATTCAACATGAGGACGGATGTACGTTGAAATCAATTTGCAGGCAATTGGGGTCAAACGAACCTAGGACTCTTTTGAGGAGACCCAAGTTGTTTTCAGCTTTGCAGACAGCCAGTCGACATTGCATTGAGTTTCCTAAGTCTGATTGAATAATCACACCTAAATATTTTTCGGAGGAGGCGGGTTAAATAACAGTGCGACCAATATAATATTCTTTGCTCGACTTGATGTTGAGAGACAATAGGCTGCATTTCGAAGCATTCAGGGGCATTTCGTTGTCTATGGACCAAGTGTGGATCATATCGAGATCCCGTTGCAGGTTCTGTGTGTCGTCTGTGGAGTCTATCTTGCGCCAAAACTTTGCGTCATCAGCACGGCCGACTGTAATACAGTAGGCAAGTCGTTTATATATATTAAAAACAAAAGCGGTCCGAGGACTGATCCTTGTGGGACACCACGGGCAACTTTAATCGACTCGGATAGTTCGTTTTTGACTCTCACGTACATCTCACGAGATATCAACCATTCTTTAATCCATGCATGGAGTTTACCCTGTACTCCGTAGGTGAGTAGTTTCGACGAAAGTATTTCGTGATTCACACGATCGAAGGCTTTTGAGAAATCGATATAAATTACGTCCACGGAGTGGCCGGCATCCAGTAGCTCAGACCAAGATTCTTTTGCTAATAGCAAGTTTGTCAGACAGGATCGTTTTTTCCTGAATCCATGCTGTGCCTCGGAGATTAAATTATTAATCTCAAAGTGATTCCGTAAGGCATCAGCTATTATGGACTCCATTACTTTGGATAGCACTGGTAATAACGCTATCGGGCGATAGTTTAAAGGATCATTTCTTTTACCACCCTTGTAGATGGGACTAATCAGGGCAGTTTTCCAAGTTTCTGGTACAAAGCTCTGCTCGAACATCATCGTGAATACGTCAGATGTCGGTATTGCCAACTCGGAAGATAGATTGTGCAAAATGTTTGCGTGTATATTGTCTATACCGGGTGAGCCTGTTCTCTTCATCGTCATTAATTTTGTTTGAACAACGTTGGGGGGAAACTCCACCCCTGAAGAATTGGCAGGCTGCAGCTGTCAGAGTTTAAGGGCTGTCTATGGGTCGACACTTGTGAGATAACTGATGCAAATTGTTGTCGGAAAACGTTAGCGCAATCTTTAAATGACGTCACTATTCCAGTACCAGAGACCAGTGGCGGTATTCCCATTTTAACATTCCGGAGGTCGTTGACGTGTCTATACAATGCTTTGGGATTTATAATGAATTTTTCGACAAGACTGATTTGGTAATCTTTTCTGTCTTTTCGAATGAGGCAGACACACTTATTTCGCAATAACGTGTAGTAGCACCAAGTTATCCCAGAAGGATCGTCCAAGTATTTGTACCAGGCATTGTCAAGCAATGTGTGGGAAACGTTGCACCTAGCTTAATATTTTGCACAAAATTAAAAGAATTATGGTATATAACACAGATTTGATTTCAATATAAAGATCATCGTGATATAACTGTGATATTCTGCGCTGGCTAACTTAAATTCCCATAATTTATAGAGCATCTTGAGAACATTATTATTAGTTGACTAAAGTAATGTGTAGCTCACATCCCCATCCCTTACACACCACTACCGGTTTCTGTGTGTTTGTCGTAGTTGTTTCGCATAATTCGTTATTAATTTCAAGCATGCAAATGTAAATTTAAAGTGACCATAGGTTTATCACTACGCCGCTCTAAATTGAATGGAATGGGCGAACAGTTCGGTGATTTCCGCACAATATCCGCACCTTTCGTTCCAATCAATAGCTCTCATATTTTGTAATGAATTGTATTGTATTGAATTGAATGAAACAACCAACCCTAGAATAAAAGTGAGAATAAACCACACTCAGTATTCGAATTACGCAAGCTATTATCCGCCTCAAGCTCTGCAGCCGCCAATGAATAAGTCAACGTCTAGCCACGGTGTACCATTCTCAACGGGTGCATTTGGATGAAAAACCAACCAAAAAGCAGATTGTATTTATCCGTGCCGGCGAAACGATTTGATCAGACTGACGCTGGAAAACTGGAACCTCCAGTTCATGTTCCCTGGATTTCCTGACCACTCTTCGAAAAGCAGATGCGTAAGAAAATCATTTGTTATTAACAATGAGCAAAATCTAATATTGTCACCCCATTATTTTGTAACCATCTTAACCAGGTTCACCTCCCCACCACTCGCAAACTTCCTCATTCACAGTGATGAATAATTTATCCACGCGAGAAATGCACATCAAACATAAAGTACAAACATCCTATAATTTCTGTTCACAGAATCTCTCCATATATCACACAATATTTACTCTAGTTCCGTGATCCTATTGAGAGATTTCAAATCATTGTTTCGATAAGAAGAAATAATGTAGGCATTAAAACATATATTATTACAATATTATTGAACGCATTTTGGTGTACCGAATTGACGGAATCTTGTAATAAATAGAATTCGATAAATAAGCTTAGTATTCAATCGGATAAATTCGATTCTGTTCAGATCTCGCAAACCTGAAATATAAGCAAATACTCGAACATGAGTCAGACTCAAAATCGTTGAAATGCTTGTACACTATGCGAGAGAATTCGAACAACACCATCAGCCGACATGCCTGCTTCAAAACATTTTGCGAGTCGAAATGCGCGACATTATTCCGATTAGTTGTATTCTCCGTGCATTTTACATTTCTTGGGGCAAACATATTGTCAACCCATTCGAATGCTTCGCCGGAAACATGATTGAAAGTACGAAATTGAATTGAATTGAATGAGACCACATCAAATTTTGGCTGAGGTTAGTTAATTTCGCGCAACGTACCTCGCGTCCTTTGCACGTCGTAGCCCTGTAATGGCTTCCTGTCGCTCAGCCTCGGCATCGTAACTGGAAACGGATCTACTAGTCCCACTAGTATCAGTTCGAATGCAGCCAATGCGGAATAAGGATAGACGAGGAAATGTAACATTCACAACGCAGAACGTCCCACCTCAATCTTTTGAATCGAACATGGAACCTAGTCATTTGGAACAAATAGAATCAGTTGAATTACGACAAATGCCAAATGATGCGAATCCTGCGAAGTTGACTCACCAATGGCAGGAAGTCGTAACTCAATCTGATTCATTGGCAATTCATTTAATACGAATGAAAGCAGCTTTAGCGTCACGATATAACTTTTAAAATCAGCAAATGAGTTTTACGACAGCCACAACCGTAATATTCGATCAATCTGTGACTGATAGATACGCCCTTCCAAATTCCCAAACACAATATCCGAATTAAACCCAATATTTCTATCCGTCGTCTTAGTAGCAGCCACAGACTCTGGCTCCAACCCAAAATCACGATAATTACCACAGCCAACACAATGGGGTAAACAGTATGCAGTTTCCCATCATGCCAGATGCCATTGGTGAGAAGTATCGTTTCATACTTGAATAATTTGATTTGGATGTACTGTTATTTTCGGTTGGAGTGACACTGATGAATTCTTATGAGCCCATAGTACACCGGGTTGTACTGAATTACTTCACGATGCGTTTAATAGAGTAATAGTTAATCCATTAATTTAAAATAGTATCTTCATATAGAATTATCTATCAATTTTACTCATTTAGACACAAGGCAATCACAACCATATCCGAATCAATCGAAAACTTACGCCGCTATCGACGAGGTGAGGACTGACTGCATGTGCAACAACGTCAATCTCACCTCAAAATGAATGTGCATTTGTATATAAACATCTTATAAAGTTCGTGATGTTCAAATCATGAAACGTTATTAGAGGGCCGACACGGTTAGAGTCGGAATACTCAAGTTTTTTGGAGATATCCCATGACATTCAGGTTGAACCTCATCACTACGCGTTTGTGGGTCAGTACCATCCTTTAACTTGCTTCCGGCTATTACCTTGGGCAAGCTTACCATGACGTTTTGTGGTAAGTTTTTTCTATTAGCTTTCCATTCACGTTTGATAGTATCCGTCATTTCGGTTGTGAAGAAGGTTAGCTTTAAAGGGCTAGGACCTTGCCGTTTATAGTTGGCAGACCGCGGTATCCTAAAAGCATCTACAAGTATGGCATTTTTAATACCAATTGTTTCGGCTAGATATTTTTATTGTTTGTGGTCGTGCTCAGACTTTTATTGAGAAGGTACGTCAGCAGCATCTTCCGGAACACCTAGAATCACAATACTTCTCGGATTACATTCTCCACGAGATTTCTGCGACGCCTTTCGCTCCCACCATGGTAAGTCTGCATGGATACGACATGTAGCCTCTGGAACACCTCTAAGAATGTAAGCATTTTAGAGTACGTTTTCCACGTCCTCCGCAGATTGCAGCGTTATTCTCAAAAGGCGAGGATCATCTTTGTGAGGAGAATTCAGGTGGCGGTTTAATCGAACTACTGATGAAGGAGTAACTGCGGCCATGCTCATCTGACTCTAGAGTTCATACCTGTATCGACTAAAGTCTCGTTTACGCGTAGTCCACCCGTTTCCTATTTCGACAATTCAAAACCACAATGATTCGAGTTTTCTACGTTCTATTAACAATATTAATAGACAATAACAATTAACAAACCTCAACTGTACCGGAATGTACAAATGATGTGAGCCAAAATGCTCAAAGTTTCCAAATGACAACAACAAATTCAGCCAATGCTGACAAGATAGACTGCCAAATGATAAATGCAAAGAAATAAAATTACCAATACAATGGTGAACAATCGTCTCTGTTTTCTCCAAATACCACGAGCAAAATATGTGGAATTTTAATGGCAGCCAAGCAAAATAAATTACTTCAGTAAAACAAAACGGGATATACAAGTGCATAAGGAAAATGTGTACACAAAAACAATGTAAGATAAAATTGTTGAGAATTAAGAAGAATTCAATTGTTCAAACAGAAAAATAAGAAGGAATTTTACACAAAATTCTCGTCATTTACACCTCCCGCCAAATTCCTTCTAAACCTGGTGTTCTGAATGAAACTAACTGATTGGTTCCGCCTCCCTACCCAACTACTCAAATCCTAACCCAAAAAACGCAAGACAAACGGCAAATGACTTTATTGAGTGGCGAGTCACACACGCCACATCGCATTGCTATCACTGGACATATGTGGCTTTTTATAGAGAAAACGTTTGCCAAACGTAGACTCACCACGTCCTCCAGCTTTGCTCCTGACCCTTTAAGAAGTTCGAGCTTGCCCTATTCGCGCCACCGCGCCCACCTCCGGGCCTTCATCTTCTTGAGATCCTTCCAGCAGACAAATTTTCCGTATATCACGTGTTACCAAACCATTTTTTGAGCGAACAACAGTCCTGACCAGATCATCTTTGCTCACATGAACATGTACAACAATACCAAGTGGCCAAGCACGCTTCGAAGTTTCAACACTGCTCAATAATACCACATCCCCAACACAAAAATTGCGTTTGCGATTGATCCATTTTTGTCTTGTCTGTAGTAGTGGTAGGTACTCAGATTTCCAGCGTTTCCAGAATACGTTTGCCAGGTGCAGCGATTGTTTCCAATTCCTCTTATAAGTGTCAACAAATCTTTCTTCAGAATGCATTCCATCATTCGAGCGATTCAACAACAAATCGTTAGGACACAAAGAACAAGAGTCAATATCCTCTGAAGACAAAGGAACAAGCGGTCTGTTGTTCAGAATTCGCTCAGCTTCAATTAGAGCGGTTTGCAGCGTCTCGTCCGATGGTGTTTGTTCTGTGCATGTAGCATTCAATGCACGACGAATGGATCTTATCAGCCGCTCCCAAACACCTCCTCTATGACTAGAGTACGGAGGATTAAAGCACCACTCAATACTATGTGAAACTAGTTTATCCGATAAACCGTCACTGTTCAATCCATTTAGCCATATACGTAGCACTCGTTCAGCGCCAACAAGGTTGGACCCATTATCCGAATAAATAATCTGCGGTTTACCTCGACGTCCAATGAAACGAAAGAGCGCCATCAAAAACGAATCCGTATCCATAGAATGGGCTACTTCTATGTGGACTGCGCGTGACTGTAAACAAGTAAATAGGCATCCGTATCGTTTTTCTACAGATCGGCCTCGCCTAACTTCAAACGGTCCAAAATAATCCAGACCCACTTTAGCGAACGGGTAAGAACCTGTGGTCACACGGACTGGAGGAAGATCAGACATCAGTTGAGTTGCCGGTCTGGCATCTAACCGTGTACAGGTCCTGCGCAGGACGCTGAGGGTATGCGCCAGCCCAGAATGTCCTTCGAGCAGATGAACATCAAAAATCAATAGGTCAGTAACATTATGCCTTTTAGGAATTATAATGGGATGAATGCTTTCATCTGCAAGATCAGAATGCCTCAATCGACCACCAACTTTCCAAATACCTTGATCAATAAATGGGCGTAACTTCTTTAATGATGACAAATTGAACTCACAGGGCTCACTTAGCGCCTTATCACCAAATACATTCCGCTGCGTCAATCGAATAATTTCTGCTTCGGCATCCCGGAATTCGTCTAATCCGATCTTGCCTACCGATAAAGATCCATTGGAACAATGACCAAACATGATAATAACATAACGCTTGAAACGGATCAGCCATGCAATCGAGCGTACAAGCCGTTTCCAACTAGAGAATCGACGAAGAATGACGTCTATTCCACACTCTGACTCAACCGAAGTAATGTTACAATTGGCACGCTTGAATTCAATTCGTTCGCTGCACTGTGGATCAACTGCTTCAGGCCACATATCAATGGTTTGTTTCAGGAAGTCGGGGCCGTTCAACCAAAATTCCAATCGAGACAATTCCATGGCACCCCGTCTATCATTATCCTCCCACCAGAGAATTCTAAGTGCGTCTCTATCATAGTTTGGCACTTTGACTTGGAGGAACATCTCTTCGATGTCAGCAGCAACAGCATAAACATGTAATCGAAAGCGCAGCAATACGTCGATCAAATTTGTGGTCAGATTTGGTCCTTGAATAGTACATCATTCAACGACACACCATTGTGTTTAGCCGCACAATCGAAAACTACTCTCAGCTTTTCCGGTTTCTTAGGATTGAAAACCGGTTGGTGAGGCAAATACCAAACAATATTCTCCGTGGCATTATTCAGAACGGGTTCGATATAACCAATCTCCAAATGATGTGCCATAACCTTGCTGTAACGCTCGAACAAAACACTATCGCGTTCAAATCGACGCCGCAAGTAGCTTAAGCGCCTTTCCGCTGACAAATAATTTGTGGTCAGTTTGCTTCTATCAGGCTTCCAAGGTAGCGGTACCTGAAAATGACCGTCGATAATTTTTGATCCGCTTACGAGCGACAATGCATCTTCGTCATCGCGCGATCGTTCATTTCCTTCAGCGTGTATGTCTGCAATTTCTGCATTGTACAGACGGTTGACACATTCATCAATGGACCCTTGCTCCAAGGAAGAATTCAAACACAAGATATCCTTTGGAGTTTGGCATGCTGGGCCTTGCAGAATCCACCCCAACAGCGTTTTGGTTGCAAATGGACGGCGCCTGCCTCCTAAGCGCTGTTCCAACGCCCAATGTGCTTCAGGGACGTCGCAGCCTATGAGCACAGTCACAGGCTGATCACTAACATCAAGGAAGTCAACGTCTTTCAAGTATGCAGGTCGTTCACTCAAGGCTGTCATTGGACACTGTGATACACGAGGCAACTTTTCTACTGTGTAAGCCTCAGGGACGTGGATTACTTGACTGCCATCAAACGAGTGTATTTCAAATTCCAATCGAGACAATTCCATGGCACCCCGTCTATCATTATCCTCCCACCGGAGAATTCTAAGTGCGTCCCTATCATAGTTTGGCACTTTGACTTGGAGGGACATCTCTTCGATGTCAGCAGCAACAGCATAAACATGTAATCGAAAGCGCAGCAATACGTCGATCAAATTTGTGGTCAGATTTGGTCCTTCAAATAGTACATCATTCAACGACAAACCATTGTGTTTAGCCGCACAATCGAAAACTACTCTCAGCTTTTCCGGTTTCTTAGGATTGAAAACCGGGTGGTGAGGCAAATACCAAACAATAT
>JACCGJ010008230.1:0-29097 GCA_013407085.1 Atriophallophorus winterbourni | reverse complement strand
ATCATCTGCCGCTGACACTGTTCTTTTTATGCATACGGTTTTTGCATGTAGGCGGCCTTCCCGTCGGTCGATTGTCGACATTGGACGCATTGAAGCTCACATATTCACATTTGCTCCTTCTCGGTGATTTTAATGAACCGACCCTTGCAACACACATTACAGGTGACGATTCATTTAAAAGCTTTCTTCAAGAAATAGTGGCTTGCACCGCTCTTTACAACCATGTACAACAGCCAACGCGATTTCGATCTGAACAAACCCCATCTACCCTGGACCTCATACTTACAAACGAAGAACTCATGATAGAATCTGTTTCCTATACAGCTCCACTCGGATTGAGTAATCATGTTCTCATGACATTTGATTATACAGTGGAACCCACCTACAACGAACTCGCTTTCAACGAATTCCCGGTTTGAACGAACACACCATTATTTCCCAAATGAATTCCTTCTTTGTAAGCCTATTTAAAACATTCGTACAACGAATCTGTTCGTTACAAATCTCGCCTATTACGAACACTGCACACGTTCCCGACAGCTATGTTTGTTAAATAAAGTTCATACATACAACGAACTCGCTTTCAAGATTCAAGATTCAAGATTTATGGTTGAAAAAGCAATTAACTTTACAATAACCACAGGGTGGAAATATAGGTACAAATGTTAAAGAATCAAAATCAATGGGACAATGATAGCTTATTAATAGTTCGGGGAAAAATTCGGATTAGCTCTCATATAATCGTCAAGTTTTGATTTGAATATAGATAAGCTGTTTGAGCTTACCAAATCGGAAGGTATGGAATTCCAAGCAAAGCACACACGTACGGAATAAAAATACTTGCGGCAGTTCCGTTTGGAATGTGGTATTTCCAAACTGCAACCATGGCCACGGCTGTTGCTGGAAGTTCGAAGGTGGAATAATATATCCAGGGGGTGGGAAACAGTAGTTATGTTTTTATGCTAGGAATGAAGAAAAACCTCGCATTCTGCTTTGTGGCAGTTCCCTCATTTCCAGTCGTCAGTCCGCCTGGCGAACGGCATATTTTTCGAGACCAATGACAAGCGTAGAACTCTCCGTATATGTCATCCAGGAGTGAGATGTCTTTTTGGAGCCATGGTGTCCAGGCTTGTGCGGCATAATCTAGAACCGGGTGTTGATATATATTCATCATGAGAGGAAAACACCCCTGGGAAAACGTCCAAATATCCGCCGTAACATGCCGAGCAGCCGCGACGCGCTTTTGTTAACGGCTTCGCGTTGTAGACTATTTTACAAACTACCGCAAATCCAGACATCCAGGCACTTTTCTTTTTCAGTGTACTCCAGGTTTCTGTCGCTGAGCTTGTATTGTTAGGAAAAGCCAAGGTCGCGACCGATCTGAAAGATCTTCGAATTTTGTATATTCAATGACAGTTTATTTTCAGATGACCAGTTGAACAAAGCACTCAAATCGTTTTGCAGCTAGATATAATCGTCAGCATTTCTGATTTGCCTCCATACTTTTATATCGTCAGCAAACAAAATTATCTTACTATCATTTGGTATTGGTATATCGTTCATATAGACTAGAAACAATATTGGTCGAAACACTGAGCCTTGTTGAACTCCGCTAGTGACATCGATGTTCTTCGATAATCAGCCGTCCACACGAACTCGGATTTGTATGTTGCTGAGGTAATCTCCCATCAATTCGTATTGTCCTCCAACAACACCTTGTTTGTTTAGCTTGTTCAAGAGTAAAGTATGATCAACTCTGTCGAAACCTTTAGAAATGTCCAGATAGCACGCAGGAATACAGCCACCGAAATCTACAATCCTCGTCCAATCGTCTAATCTTGTCAGCAAATTTGTTAGAGAAGAGCGATTTCTGCGAAATCCCTTTTGGGCAACTGTCAAAAGTTGGTTAGTTTCCAGATGTCGCACGATTCCTGCGGTCATTATTCGCTCAAAAACGTTTGATACCGAAGACAGCAAGGTCACCGGCCTGTAATTTTTAACGTCAGAACGGCAATCACCTTTGTAAATGTGTATTATTTGTCCCAATTTCCAGTCTTTTTACGCCACGCCGGTTTGGAGTAAATTATTCAACATGCAGGATAGAGGTTCAGATAGCTGTGCATGACAGGTTTGAGCAGCTCTGGAATTATTTCGTCTGATCCTGGAGATTTCTTTGCGTTTACTTTTTGTAACTGCTGCGCTACCACCATAGGAGTAATCAATACTTCACTCAAGGTCGGTCCGTCAAGGCGAATGATTGGTTCCTGATCAGACTCCGCGGATTTCGGCGCAAAAGCTCCGGCGCAAAATTCTGCTAACAGGTCAGCGGTCTGATTAACGGATTCTGTGAAGCCGGACGAAGTTTTTAGGGCACTCATGGTCTATTATTAGTTCTATCGTTTACGAGTCTATAAAAGAGCTTCGGATTCTGGTGCATCTGAGAAATCAATTGCGTTTGGATGTGTATGTGTTCATCATGAGAGGAAAACACATCGGGGAAAAACGTCCAAATATCTTGAGCATGCCGAACAGCCGCGACGCGCTTTTGTTAACGGCTTCGCATTGTAGACCATTTTTCAAACAACATCAAATCCGGACTCTCGGGTCATTTTCTTCTCCAGTGTATTGTTAGGAAAAGACAAGGTCGCGACCGATCTAAATGATCTTCGACTTTTGCATATTCAACACTCTCTATTGACGTTAACGGACAGACGCATAATTTTGTGCTCTGATACATTTGAAAATTACTCATCACTGTTTTTTCGGTATTCACGCGTAGTCCTGCATATGAAGCAAAGTGTGCTTATCTATCGGTCTTTCTCTGAAGACGTTGGGGGTCACGTGATATCAAGCAGACGTCATCAGCGTATTCCAGATCCTCCAAATGCTCGGATTCCTTCCAATCGATACCATTCCTCTCACCTTTTACTGTCTGTTTCATTATTCAGTCTATTACCAACAGAAAAATCATTAGGGACTACAGGCATCCCTGGCGGACGCCAGACTCAACTGCAAATGGATCGGTCAGTCTTCCGTTTTGAATTACCTGACAGGAGGCACCTTCATACAGCTGCTTTATGAGGTCCATGTACAGCGGTGGGACCCCAAGTGTGGCAAAAGCTTCCATATGAATTCGCGGTCCACACTGTCGAAGGCTTTCTCAAAATCTATGAAGTTGAGGCGAAGAGGCGATTGCCATTCAATGCTTTGTTCAATTATTATGCGGAGGGTCGCAATTTGGTCGATACCAGACTTTTGTTTTCTGAAGCCTGATTGCTCTGGCTGTAACACTTGGTCGATAGCGTCGCGCAAACGCATAAGGATGATGCGTGTAAGTACTTTACTAGGGACTGAGAGCAGCATGATACGTCGCCAGTTTTTGTATAGCCTCAAATCCCCTTTCTTTGGAAATTTGACCAAATGACCTCTCTTCCAATCATTTGGGACCCGTCTTTCTGACCAGATTTTCTGCAGCAGAGGAAGTAACATATCAGCCGAGGTGCCCAAATCAGCCTTCCGAGCTTCTGGTGAAATCCCATCTGGACCTGGTGCTTTGCCAATCTTTAGCGATTTTTAGGCAAAAGGATTTCGTTTCGACCGGGGGGTCGGTGTTTACGTCTAGCAAATTCGCTGCAGGTGGGATATCAGTGACTGAATTAGGTGCTGGTCGATTTAGGAGTTCCTTGAAGTCACCGATTCTTGACTGATAAGGTTACCTTCACCGTCCTTTATTATTTTGCCGTAAGGTATTTTCCTTCCTGATAAGGTTCTGGTAATGTTGTAGACGGTGTTCAGGTCTCTCTTTTCTGCTGCATTTTCCGCCTCCGTTGCCAGCATTTCATAGAACCGCCTCTTGTCACTCCTGGCACTTCGTTTCACGTCTTTATTTAGGGAGCCGTATTGTTTGATCAGTTGGTTTTTCTGCTTGGTGTCCTTACACCGGAGGATCTGTGGTTTCAGCTGCCTTCTCGAGTTGATCAGTGTCCAAGTCTCACTCGAGATCCACTCTTTGTCTTTCTTTACCCGTCTGCCAATTACGTGCTTACAAGTGTCTTGCCAACAGTCTTTCAGAGAGATCCAGTGTTCATTTATTGGGAGTTCAGGGGTTACGTTGTTGAGCGATTTGAATCTGTTTTTCGGTGAGAATGAGAAAATCTCTCTTGTACGCTCTTCCCTTAGTTTCTGCGTGTGATCCTTTACACTAGGCCGACTGCCGGTTTCGTAGAAAGCTCTCAACTTGATTTTAATTTTGGCCATTAGAAGGTAGTGGTCTGAAGCAACATCCGCGCCTCGCATTACGCGTGTATCAAGGAGACTATGTTTTCCATTTTCGTGAAATCGATAGGTGATCGATTTGATTGGCAGTAACACCATCAGGTGATGTCCAGGTGGCCTTGTGGATGTTTCGGTGTTGAAAAATGCTGCCTCTGATGACCAGATCGTTGAGCGCGCAAAAATCTGCGAAAAGTTCGCCGTTCTCATTCATTTCACCTAGGGCATGCGTACCCATCACAGATTCTCTCCCTGTGTTGTCTGGACCCAATTTCGCGATCATGTCACCCATCAAAATCTAGATATCTCGCTTGGGTGTCTTGTCTAGGACAGACTGCAAACGCACGTAAAATTCTTCTTTCGACTCAAGGCTAGCATTGTTTGTGGGCGCATAACATTGAATTACCGTCACATTTCTCCCCTTGGAGTTGAATCTGGCTGTGATTATCCGTGAGTCAACTGGTTCCCATCCAATGAGAGCGCCTGCATAATGGCGACGCCTTCCGAATGACTATGGTTCTCATCTTCATGACCTGAGTAAATAATCCGTTCCCCGGATGTCAAAACCAACATACCAGATCCATTCCATCTAATTTCACATATTCCCAGCAGTTGTATATCATACCTTTGCATTTCTTTCGCGACCTGTGCAGCCTTCCGATCTCATACATCGTACGGACGTTCCGTGTGGCAATCTTTGTTGTTGCTTTCGTCGACAGAAGATTCATCTGCTGACTGGCTTCCGGTGGGCTTTCACCAGTCTGCTTCATTTTTACCTCAGATGAGGTTTTTTCTCGATTCAAGCATGGAGATGCCACTTTGGTATGACATGTTGCTTTGGTTTCAGTAGCGGTTTGAGGTTTTTACAGAGTGGGGTTGCTGACCACGCGTCTAACCCTCCTCCCTTTGCAGACGGGCTTGGGACCGTCCTCGGCGGAGTATTGTGATTGTGTAATCCGCAGGAAGCGGAGGTTTGGAGTCAGGGTTTCCATCCCCTAGATGGACTGCCCTCCCAGGCTGTCGAGCTCCATCTACACGAAGCGAACTGGTTTTGAGGCGCCAGTCACCCGCCTTCGCCCCTTCCGCTGTCAGTAGAAGCAGTTCCGCCACGAGCAGGCCAGGAGTTGAGCTTCGGTTGTCAGAGGCTATTTGAGACGCACGCCGTATGGGAGCATTTTGTAGGTAGCGGGAGCTCATCCCCACCACCACCCCCGGCTGTGACAACCTTGGGAACCGTATATATATATATACAAGTATAAATAAAATCAAAATCAATGAGACGATGATAGCTTATTAATAGTTTGGGGCAAAAATCGGATTAGCTCTCATATAATCGTCAATTTTTAATTTGAATATAGATAAACTGTTTGAGCTTACCAAATCGGAAGGTAGGGAATTCCAAGCAAAGCAAACACGTACCGAATAGAAATACCTGCGGCAGTTCCGTTTGGAATGTGGTATTTCCAACTTGCAACCATGGTTACGGCTGTCGCTGGAAGTTCGAAGGTGGAATAATATATCCAGGGTGTGGGAAACAGTAGTGATTATTTTGTATGAGAGGAATGAGAACACCTCGCATTCTACTTTGTGCAAGTGTCCTCATTTCTAGTCGTCTGAGTCGCCTGGCGAACGGCATATTTTCGAGACCAATTACAAGCTTGGAAACTCTCCGGTATATGTCATCCAGGAGTGAGATGTCTTTTTGGAGCCATGGTGTCCAGGCTTGTGCGGCATAATCTAGAACCGGGTGTATATATGTATTCATCATGAGAGGAAAACAACCCGGGAAAAAACGTCCAAATATCCGCCGTAGCATGCCGAGCAGCCGAGACGCGCTTTTGTAAACGGTTTCGCATTGTAGACCATTTTTCAAACTGCCGCAAATCCAGACACCTAGGTCCTTTTCTTTTTCAGTGTAGTCCAGGTTAATGTCACCGAGCTTGTATGGATAGGAAAAGCCAAGGTCACGACCAATCTGAATCATCTTCGTCTTTTGCATATTCAATGACAGTTTATTTTCAGATGACCAGTTGAACAAAGCACTCAAATCGTTTTGCAGCAAGATACAATCGTCAGCATTTCTGATTTGCCTCCTTACTTTTATATCGTCAGCAAACAAAACCATCTTACTATCATTTGGTATTGCTATATCGTTCATATAGACTAGACACAGTATTGGTCCAAGCACTGAGCCTCGTGGAACTCCGCTAGTGACATCGATGTCCTTCGATAATAGGCCGTCCACACGAACTCAAGGTGTATGTCACCGAGCTTGTATGGACATGAAAAGCCAAGCTCACGACCAATCTGAATCATCTTCGACGTTTGCATATTCAATGACAGTTTATTTTCAGATGACCAGTTGAACAAAGCACTCAAATCGTTTTGCAGCAAGATACAATCGTCAGCATTTCTGATTTGCCTCCATACTTTTATATCGTCAGCAAACAAAACAATCTTACTATCATTTGGTATTGCTATATCGTTCATATAGACTAGACACAGTATTGGTCCAAGCACTGAGCCTTGTGGAACTCCGCTAGTGACATCGATGTCCTTCGATAATAGGCCGTCCACACGAACTCGGATGCTTTTGTTGATGAGCACGTGCGTTGTGAGCGCGCAGAGTGTACGTGATGGATGTATCGAAAACAATGATTGTTCGACCGTGACACGTACGATTAGAATGTACGTCATGAATGTAGCGATAAATCGTGGGAGTATGCGAACACGGTTAAAAGCGACATACGGTTAGAATGCTGGTGATGAATATAGCGAAAACGATGGGCGTCCCTTAACACGGTGAAGTGCGATACCTCATAACTGGAATGTAACGACCGAAAGAAATGTTGTTGTCCTGTTCGAATTCAAGGTAATTCATGGTTTTAAATAGTCTACAAAGCAACAGGCTTAACAACAAACCTAGGATGGTACAAATTGAAATGTGGGTTTCTAAACAATATAAGCAATTAGATTAAACAATATGTAAGTATTTGCGAAACGAACAATTTATTAAAAATTCGTCTGATTCCGTTTTAAAGTCATGCAAGCCGATGTGAGTGAGGGTTATGGAATATTTTGTAGTGTAGAAGAAGAAGAAGAAGAAAAATGGCTTCATTCGAGTACACGAATTTTCAACGATACTATTAATTCGACCACACGTAATAAAATGTACATTTTTTTAAAAAGACATGTCAAATAAGGATGATCCCACTTCAGTTATTATACTGTCAGTTTCTTCCTCAAATCGAGAATAACTTTTGTATGATCAACCAAATATCGAGCCAGGTAAGGAATAAATGAATTTTTGAATTTCTCAATTCTTGCATACGGGACGATATGTTGACTACGCGTAGCTGGGAACGATCTGCAAGCCATAAGGACCTCATGCAGTGGGTGTGCATTATCAGACGATATGACTCTGACCAATCTGTCACATTCACGAAAGTGGCGTTCGACGATCATATCACGAATTAACTCGGTAGAGGAAGAGCTCAATCTTGAAATTAATTTGATTCCTAATGCAAAGGAATTTGAGTGAAATCGGTTAGAGTAGATTTAGGGTAACGTTTCACTTCTGACACAGAAGCTTCGTCAGACCAAGGGTGATAGTCAGGACAGGGAACATGATTAAGTAGTAGTCAACCCACCACCACTTATTTGACCTTACCGCTAAACAGCCTATAGTACGACTACAGTGTGTCACGTCTCGTGGGAATGACCAGGATCAGTGGCCGATTTTCCACACAGTGTGTATCCACGTCAATCTGATACAAGTAAACACGGTCAAGGTCAGTTGACACAGCGGCCCACATACGTAAAAGTACATAACTAACTGGGCTAAGGTTAAGCTGTTTGAAGAAAAACAAAAATCTAATTAACTAGTAGGTATAAGGTGAATAAAAATTATTTACTTTCGCATCCGTGCCGAGCGCCAGATTGTGGAGATTTCTGCCCCATCCATCTTATTGACCGCCTTCTCAATTTCGACTGCCTCCGCATGTAGACGATCGCTATACGGTTTAATACCGCGTCTCAATATTTTCCACGCGATCTGGAACTTACCAGCTTTTGACAAAGTTTGCACTTTTTACAAGCCTCGTCGTCAGGTCCGTTTAAGGTCACGTTGTCGATCATGGTTACAATTTTGCGAGAGCAATTCGACAAACTAAGCGAAGCGGTCGTTTATCGATCGGTGTCTCTCGATGGAGTGCAAGAACGAGTGGATGCGATGCAGCACGATTCAATGCAGAGTAAAAGGCGTACACTTTCACGTAAAGCGGGGCTGTTCTGTGAGATTTGATCCGATAGTGTTGAAATTACTCTCAGTACGTACGAAATAGCGAGATCTTCCTGATAGTATCCGAGTTGTTGCGTTATTCTGGATTGGAAGCAATGTTGCACGCGTATGTAACGTTGGGTAGAAACGGGAAAATTTTGATTTTGAAGGATTCTCAGAATTTAAAATAGTATATTCCGAATGAGAAAGTTGCGGCAAGTTCAATGATATAAGAATCGTCTAGATCCGTCAATAGAGCGAGCAATAAAATCCAAATGTATGCGAGCACAAATGTGTACGTCCACACAGTAGCCTGTTTTTTGTTCTGGCATGCGGCTAGCTCGGTTGTACACTGCTTCGCACTGCATGCTATTCTAAAGACTTCCACTAATCCAAACGCCGAGGTCCTTTTCTTTTGTTGTCCATTCCACTTGTTGCGACTTAAGGTTATATGAGAATGGGAAATTATTACTTATCTGCAATATTTTGCACTTTCTAAAGTTGAATGGAAGCATGTTTCGCTCTGATCAGCTGTTCAATATATCTAAATTACTTTATAAGCCCACGAATGACGTGATTTGCATCCAAAGTTTAGCATCATCCGCAAAGAGAACCATTTTGGCTGTGAGAAGTTTCAGAAAGTCGTTGATGTAAACCAAAAATGGAACCTGACTAAGTACCGAACCTTGTGGGACACCGCTGGTGCCTTCGATTTCCCTAGACATCACACCATCGATACGTACAGTTGCCTTGTGATCAAGAAGGTAACTTCTCAGCCAGGTAAGAATGCACCCAATAATACCAACATCATGCAGCTTGTTCAGGAGTATAGAATGGTCCACGCTATCAAACGCCATTGATATGTCCAAGTAACACGCATGCACGCAACCACCTTCATCTACTGCCTGTATCCAGTCATCCATTGTCTCCAGTAGGTTAGTCAAGCAAGAACGAGACTTCCGAAATCCATGTTGCTCTGGACAACAAGTTTTGGGCTTCCAGATGACTCACACTTTCTTAGCACACATTTCGCTCCATAACTTTTGAGCGCACTGGGAGGAGTGTAACAGGACGGCAATCTGCTGCGTCAGAAAGAGTTCCACATTTGTAGATGGGTGTTATGATTTTTCTCTTCCAGTCAGTCGATACAACACCTTCCCTCAAAGAGTGATTAAATAAATCACAAAGTGGTTCGCAAAATTGACTGCCGCGTAACTTTAGGATTGCAGGTGTGATTCCGTCAGCTCCCGGGGACTTGGTGATGTTCAACCTGCGTAGGTGCTGCTGCACCATTTCAGAATTGATGCATATATCGTATATAGTCTCCGGAACAATTGGTGCTGACGGTTCCGATGATTGTAATGCATCTTTGGGGATGACCTATTGCAGTAACGAGTGGGGTGCCGAGTGGGATCAGTGCTTGGACCACTTGTTTTCCTGATGTATGTCAACGACTTTCCTAAACTTGTTCGCTGCAAAATCTGGTTATTTGCGGATGACATCAAGCTGTGGACACAAGTACGTACAACTGAGGATTGCAGAGAGCTTCAGCTGGACCTCGATACCTTACAAGACTGGTCAGTTAGAAATGAACTACCTTGCAATGTCAGAAAATGCAAGGTATTGACTGTTGGAAGACATTTCGAGTACTCCTACACCCTTGGTTCCCATATTCTTGAAAGCACTGACAAGGAGAAGGACTTGGGTGTGTGGGTGAGCAGCACTTTGAAACCGTCACATAACGTCACAGCTGTCTATGAAAAGACGTCACGAGTACTGCTACTGCTAAAACGCGTGTTCGGGAGTTTCACTAAGCAAACCGTTCATCGAATAATTAATACGTACTTGAGGCCAACCATGGAGTATGCGGTTCAGGCTTGGTCACCCTGGCTACAGAAGGACATCAGCCTCTTGCAAAGAATATATCATCGGACCACCAAGCTCGTACGCGGTTTGAAGCACAAACAATACGAAGATCGTATTGCAAGTCTCAATCTATTCGACTCTCGCTACCGCCGTCTTAGAGGTGATTTGATACTTATATTCAATATACTGCATACCCCCAACCATCCCCTAAATCAACTATTCACGCGACTGCCACCCAGAACCAGCCGGAGTCACGACTATACAGTACTTATTCCCGACTCGAGACTAAACTGTCGAAGGTACTTTTATTCTGTACGTGTATGCTTTACCTGGAACTCCCTACCTTGTAATGTTGCACATTCACCCAACTTGGAAATATTTAAATCGAATTTGCACAATTTCATGTTGACCAATCCAAACTTTGAACCTATATATTTTACACCATAAAAGCTTTGAACTTTGAAAACAGTTTCTGTCCAAAGGATTTTTACTTGATTCCTGTACTTCTCAGTAAGCAAACAAATCCCGTTTTTCTACTCATGTTATTCGTAATTTCCACATTATTCTATGGTTGTTGTCAAGTTATATGCTTTTTAGACCATTAAAATTGAATTGAATTGAATTGAAAACCCATGAATAAAAACTGGCGAGAGCGTTTACGGTTTCCAGTACAGAATCAGTCAGTCTGTTATCTGTCATGATCGGAAAAACACCGGGTTTCAGCTTCCCAGTGTTGTTAACAATTCGATAAAGCAGTTTGGGATTTCGCTGCATTCTTACTGCCAGCTGAAGCTGGTGATATTGCTTGTCCTCTCGGATGAGATTTGTGACTTGATTCCGCAATTCGCGAAAGTTTTGCCCAGTTCGAATCAGTTCTGGCGACCCTGTGAATAGCCCATGCTAAATTTCGCGTTGTCAACCATTTTCTAGTCCAACTGCGAATTCTGAAGTAGGGTTCCTTGCTATTATGGTTCGAAGAAGAAGAAGAAGAAGAAAATGACTTTATTCGTGTACACGAATTTTCAGCAATACATTAATTTCTCCACAAAATACAAATATGATAAAATGTATAAAGTGCAGCACAATGAAATGATACTTGAGCTAATACAGTGTCGGGTTACCTTAGGCTAGACAAATGTGAAAAATAGAAATTGGAGAATAACTGGAACATAGTTAGAATTGAAATGTATCGTGTTGATGATATAATCTGTCAGGTTTGTGCAATGCGAGTCCCGATCACTGAAATTGAGATTAAGTTCATCGAAACCCACCATTGTTTCCATCAAACCATAGTAATCCACTTTTTTTGTTTGCTTTACAATTCTACTGGCGTTGCACACGTATTGAAAGAGCAAAACGAGGTGGTCGCTCCGACCTAGCGGAGTGTGATACAGAACATCTTCAACAGCCGTAGCTTCAGAGGTTAAGACTAGGTCTAGAACAGATGTCATGTATATTCGAAAGCATGATAATACTGGAGGATTTATTCAAACAATTCGCGAAATTTGTTGTCTAGTGATTGGGGTGGATGATCTACCCGGTTATATAGTTGAGGCAGATTAAAGTCTCCCATTATCGATAATTGTGAATCACGATATTTTCCAACGTACTGCATTGCCTTCAATAGTTTTTCGCTATGCGCATCTGATAAAGATGTTGAACGGCGAACTACACCAACGATGCAACTGTCGCCTGATTCGAGCTTCAAGTTGCACCATATACTGTCTTACAGATCGAGATCAGTGTCTGTAACTACCGTACTGTATAAACGTTCGAAGAGTTAAAGAGCTACTCCACCACCTGTTCGTAAGCGGTCTCTCCGAAACAGGGTCATGTTTGGAATAGAGAGATCGCGATCGCTCACGTGATGTTGGAACAATGTCTCAGTTATTGCTATGACGTCGAGTGAGTGCTGATTACCAAGATCCTTTAGTTCGGCTTGTTTGTTTACCAGTGATTGTGATTTTGTATATAGTCAATTGATTGTGGTTTTTGTATACAGTGATAGAGCTGAAAGCTCGTCTATTTGTCCGACCCTTCGACAGTCTGACATCTGTCGATTTTTAGGATTGCCACAGTGTTTCTAATCGTAATCTCGTCTGAGTGTAGAAGCCGTGGTTCATTAGGCGGTTTCGGCGTAGAAAGTCTGTGGTCACTCATTCTGACATCCTTCGGGAGATTCATATCATTTGCTTTACAGTTGGCCCTAATTGATTCCATCCTACCTTTAGTTGAAAATGTTATTTTCAGAGGTTTTAGCCCATCACCTTTATAGTTTGGTGACCGAGGTATTCTAAAACGTGTCCACCACGACTGATTCGTGAGCTCCGATGATGTTCGCAACGTAGAGCCACTGTTTGTAATCGTGGTGCTGTATTTCACTTCCAGAAGCAGTGTTAGTGTGTTCGGGAACACCATGAAGAACAACACTGCGTTGGTCAGATTTTTCCCCATTGTTCAAATTACCTTTTCTCATCCACCACGAAATATCAGCATGTATACGACATTTAGTCTGTGAACATGTACGGAGCAAGGAGGCGTTTAGAAGAACGTCTTCAATCTATTTTTGGCTTTTGAGAGTTATTCTTATTAAACGTGGTTCGTCAAGATGAGGAGAATTGGGGTGCCAACATAGGCGGGTTATTGAATCAGACAGTATCGAGCTCATATCCATCATTTAACACAGTTGGTACCATTTTTCAATGGCGTGAGTTATTCTACTTGAGAAAAGTGTACCGGATGTCTCCAGCTCATTGGTGCAGATTACACTGAGATTCATGAAATTTGTTTTATTTTCACTATTAGGTTTGGAGGTAGAGGAATTCTGCTGATGGACAGTCAGTAGAATTCCATACGCAACGATGCATGGAGAAACTATGTCCAGAATCCGATGCCAGATAATTGGGAAACATATCGTCTGTTGAGGAACAAGGTCACCTCTCTTATCACCGAGGATAAGCAGTCTCATCAGGCAAGACTACTGACCATAATGGAGCGGAACCCCAAAGTCCTGTACCAGATTGTTAACACCACATCAAAAATTAAGCCAGGAATCTCAGCACTACGCACACCTCATGGTCTAACTACGACTGCGTTCGAGGCTGCCGAAGTTCTTGCAGGTTACTACTGCAAAGTTTTTTTGCCCCAAGGAATCAGTGCATCTACACCTATTCGTGCCGTGCGGTGGCATTATTTTGAGATCCTGATAATAAGGATATTCTGTTCTTACACTTACACGTACGTGGACATATTATACCTTGTTGGACTCCTCTCGAAGTCAGCTTTCTGGATATACCACTCTCGTAGCGGTATTCGATAATACGAGCAAATTCTGATTTATCGTGATTTTCCCATATTGGATCTACGCGTGCAACTCTGTTAATACGCTTCAAGTCCTCAAAGGGATTAACGTCATCGGAAAGATCTTATTCTTCGCCGTCGACTGGTTATATATTCAACGTCGTGAGAGCAACTACCGAAGCGCATCGCCGGAATCAATTCTGATTTTGCTCTTATTAGTGAGCAACGCTTTTCGTCGCGCTCACCATATTCATCATCGATCGCTCGACAGAACCACTGCCTGTGCACACACATCTGAACAGTACTGCGCACAACCCTGATCGGATGACCCCGAAAAGGATACAAAGCGCACCGGGATGCATGTGCACGGTTTGCCGAAAGTCGGTAAGTCCTAAGGCGAGGTCTGTCACGTGTTACGCCTGTTTGTTGAAAGTTCATGCGAAATGTGACAAATCGCTGACTTCGGATTTAATATCGATTATTAATGGAGATGACTGTCCTGGTGTCTGTTATGTTTGTCTGCTTTGCAAGGCCAAATCAACACCGTCAGCCTCGGCGGCGAAAACCCCTGAATATGATATTGAGACCCGTCTAAATGGAATGGAATTCAGTTTATAAAAACTGAATGAACTGATAATAAAAGTCATAAAGGCACCGTCGTTACCCGACTTAGAGGTTCCTGCCGAAGAGCCGGTAGATAATACATCATACTCGAGCCGGCCAACATTTGCCCAGATAAACGCGCATATGGCGACTAAAACGGGGAAGCGTTCGTTGGGATCAGTGACCCCTCGACATAACGGAACCGAGAAAGGACTCAAAAAATCCACTACTAAAATGACTGAGTCAAATTATAAAATAAAGTCCGCGGGTGTAAACCTAAGCGTTATATGTACAACCGTGACCGAGTCGCAGGAAACGCTGTTTGAAGCTAAGCAAAAACATGACTTAGCTGAGTGGTTTAAAGTCTGCAGTCAGATGAGATTGGCCGCTGTTACACCCTCATCAATAGTTCGATTAAATCGCCACCTGAATTCTCCTCATACGGATGATCCTCGCCTTCTAAGAATAACGCTGCAATCTGCGGAGGACGTGGAAAACGTACTCTTAAATGCTTACATTCTTAGAGGTGATCCAGAGACTACATGTCGTATCCATGCAGACCTACCATGGTGGAAGCGAAAGTCGTCGCAGAAATCTCGTGAAGAACGTAATCAAAGAAGTATTGTAATTCTTGGTGTTCCGGAAGATGCTGCTGACGTACCTTCTCAAGAAAAGTCTGAGCACGACCACAAACAGTGGAAAAATCTAGCCGAAACAATCGGTATTAAAAATACCGTACTTGTGGATGCTTTTAGGATACCGCGATCTGCCCACTATAAAGGGCAAGGTCCTAGCCCTTTAAAGCTAGCCTTCTTCACAACCGAAATGACGGATACTATCAAAAGTGAATGGAAAGCTAATAGAAAAAACCTACCACCAAACGTCAAGTTGAGCTTGCCCAAGGTAATAGCCGGTAGCAAGCAAACGGATAGTACCGACCCTCAAACGCCTAGTGATGAGGTTCAACCTGAATGTCATGTGATGGCTCCAAAAAACTTGAGCATTCCGACTCTAACCGAGTCGGCCCTTTGATAACTTTCAATCATTTAAACACCACAAACTTTATAAGATGTTTATATACAAATGCACAAAGCCTTCCAAACAAATTAGCTGAGCTAACCGAGATATGTTCGCGCTACTCACCTGACATTATCGCCATTACAGAAACATGGTATTTTTCGCAATTGATTGAAACGGAGATATCAATTCCAAATATGAATTTGATAAGGAACGATCGAGAGAGAAGTGGTGGTGGTGTTGCTCTTTATTACCATAATCGACTCCAGTGCCATCCAATAGACAAGACAGAATTCACGCTCGAGGATACAATTTGGTGCTCTTTAACGCGGATGTCTGGTGAAGTTTGCATTATTGGTGTGGTCTACCGGTCCCCTTCATCTACGGAATCGTACAACGAAAGGTTGATCCAAGTGCTTCAGCGCTTGACTCGCACCCAGCAAGCAACGACACTTATTATGGGTGATTCTAATCTGTCCACCCTTTATCTCAGGGATGATCACTCCCCACAAACGCTAGAATACCGATTCAGAGAGGTACTAGATTCAGTCCCGTTATACAACCATGTTCACGAATGCACCCGGAGGAGAGGTTCTGACCGCCCCTCTGTCTTGGATTTGCTGTTAACATCGGAAGAACAATCTATCGAAGCGATCGAATTCCAGGCTCCGCTGGGTCTTAGCGACCGTTCAGTGCTTGTGTTCGACTAAGTTTGCAGTACTCAGCAATCGCTTACTCCGAATTGGGTGGTTCGATGGGTAGATAAATTGGCCCTGAGTAAATCGCTCGTGCAGATTCCGCATTTTTAGACGGAGAACATAAGCCCTGACTCGCAATGGAACGAACTTGTAGGTTTTCTGAAACTGAAGATAGACGAGAACTTCGTTTTGTTGTCCGCAGCAGAACAAAAAAGTGGATAGCAATGAAGCGAGCAGCGTGGGTGCCGCACAAAGCCAACGATACTTCTACTTCTTGGCAACATTTCCGTATGTTACTCAACAAAGTGACTGCACTTATTCGAGTGGATAAGGAAGCGCACCAATTGATGTTGCTGTTCAAAATGGAACGCGACCCTAAATTACTATACAAAATCATGAACGCGAAAGCGAAAGTCAAACCAGGTATTTTTCCTATCCAGAATGGTGAAAAACTCACTGAAACAGCGTTGGAAACCGCAAATGCTCTAGCAATTTACTACTCTAAAGTGTTCGTGCCAAAGGTTTTAGTGGAACGTTTTGAGTATTCAATCGAATCAGGAATCAAAACATTGTGCGATATTTCGATAAATCCAATGATTGTTGCAACTCATTTACTCAAACTAAATGTAAGAAAATCCCCAGGAGCGGATGGCATCACACCGGATGTGCTCAGGTTCTGTCACCGTCAGCTTTGTGAACCGCTCTCCAGCCTGTTCAACAATTCGTTGCTTAAGGGAGTTGTACCGAAAGATTGGAAGTCCGGCGTAATAACACCTATCTTCAAAGGCGGTTGCCGATCTGACGCTGGAAATTATCGTCCCGTCACACATTTACCTGTAATTGCTAAGCTCATGGAACGTATAATCTCGAAAAGAATGGTTGCACACTTTGAATCGCAGAATTTGTTTTCGCCAGCGCAGCATGGATTTCGATCTCATCGCTCGTGTCTAACGAATCTTCTTATAGCGTTAGACGACTGGACAAAGGAGTTGGATAGAAGTTCTTGCATCCACGTCTGTTACCTAGACATTTCGAAAGCTTTTGACAGAGTCAATCATCATTTGCTTCTTCAAAAACTGATGCGTTTAGGAATATGTGATCCACTCCTCTCATGGTTGTGCGACTATCTCTCAGATCGCGACGCCCAAGTTAAAGTTAACGGAGCGCTATCCCAAACGTTCAAAACCACCAGTGGAGTCCCACAAGGATCTGTGCTAGGCCCGCTCCTCTTTCTGCTGTATATAAATGATTTACCCCCCTCATATCGTCCAAAATGGTCCTGTTCGCGGATGATATGAAAATTTGGACACCAATAAGTTCGGCAGAGGATTGTGAGAAACTGCAAATGGATTTGGACAGCGTGTTGAATTGGGCGGTCATGAATGACATGTCATTCAACATACAGAAATGTAAGGTGTTCCATCTTGGCAAGAATGTTCCTTGGACATATCGATTAGGAACTGAAAACCTAGCATGGAGCTCGTTGGAAAAAGATCTTGGAGTGTGGATTAGCGAGAACCTGAAGAGCACAGCGCACTGCCAGAACATATATTGACGGGCAAACAGATTGTTGGGTATCCTTCGAAGAATATTTGGAAGATTCTCTCTGGTAACCTTACCAAGGATAATGAATCTCTACCTTCGCCTTACGATGGAGTATGCGGTCGAGGTCTGGGCTCCTCGGCTGCGAAAAGACATTGCTCTCTTCGATAAAATCTGTCATAGAGCAACAAAGTTAGTGATTGGTCTTCGCAATGTGCCGTACACCGAAAGATTGCAACGTCTGGGTCTATGAGACTTTACCCAAAGGAGGATACGACGCGATATTATTCTGACATATAGAATTGTGTCTACTGAAGGACATCCACTAAAACACTTGCTCGATGCGTGTGGACTCTCCTTGCCTGGCGGCGTTTAAAGCGAAATTGGACTTACATATGCAAAAGAATAACATTCGTGAGCCTTGCATTTGATATTCACTATTGCTTTTATACTATTGTATTTTTCCTGTTTTTATTCATACCGTAATCCTGTGGTGTTGTAAAGTATTAACTTTTTTAACCATAAATCCTTGAATCCTTGAATACTGCATTCGATCGGGTTTTCCGATGAAATACTAACTGAAATCTCAATAAACAATGGGTGTGCCAAGCTCAAACTTCTTCGTTTGAATATTACAAAGTCACCAGGAGCAGATGGAATCACTCCTTTTATCCTCAAACGATGTGCATCCTCATTGTGTGGTTCACTCTGCACGTTATTCCAAATTTCGCTCGAAAATAGTACCGTTCCCGCGGAATTAAAATGTGGCATCATCACACCAATCTACAAGGGCGGGAATCGATCAGACGCTGCGAACTATCGACCAGTTACGTTGTTGCCAGTAATTTCTAAAGTGCTAGAGAGTTTAGTAGCGGAAAAGATCACCCATCACGTCGAAACCAATAGACTGCTTGCGACTGAACAGCACGGTTTCAGGAAATATCACTCATGTCTATCTAATCTCTTGCTCACCTTAAACGACTGGACTGAATGTGTGGACAATGGTTACTCCATCCACGCATGCTTTTTAGACATGTCAAAGGCTTTCGACCGCGTCGATCATAGTATTTTAATCCAGAATCTTGAATTGCACGGGATAACAGGAAAACTTCTTGCTTGGTTAGAAAACTATTTACGCGACAGTAGTGCCCAAGTCAGAGTTGACGGCGCCTCATCGAAATAATGTAAAATTACGTGCGGAGTGCCCCATGGTTCGGTCCTCGAACCGATTTTGTTTTTGATCTACGCAAACGACATTCCCGAGCGTGTTAAATGCAAGGTTATGTTATTTGCAGACGATATCAAGCTTTGGAGAAGCATACGTACAAATGATGGCTGTTAAATTTTGCAGAATGATCTAAACACATCGCACGATTGGTCTCTGAGAAACAAACTACCCTTCATCTTCCAAAAGTGCAAGGTGTTAAACATGGGAAAGACCGTGAATTACAACTACACTCTTGGGTCCCACCAACTCGTCTGGACAACTGAAGAGAAGGATTTGGGTGTTTGGACCAGTTCAAGTCTGAAGACTTCACTGCAGTGCAAAAGGGTATAAAAAAGGGCGACACAAGTATTGGCGTTATTGAAACGAATTTTCGGCAGATTCACGAATCAGTCGGTGCCCCGTATCATGAACACCTATCTGAGACCAGCGATGGAGTACGCTGCTCAGGCTTGTTCACCCTGGATTCAGAAAGACATCAATCTTCTGCAGCGTATTTACCACCGAACCACAAAACGTGTATCCGGACTAGCTGCTAAACCATATGAAGAACGTTTGAGGAGTCACAATCTTTTCGACTGTCGCTGTCGTCGACTAACAGGTGACCTCATACTGATGTACAACATTATGCACGTCCCTAACCATCCCTTGTCCAAACTTTTCACACGCTCTCCACCCCGTGCCAGTCGGAAACATGAACTTTCAGTGCTTATTCCCACTTTTAGACTGAACTGTCGAAGATATTCGCATGCTGTACGTGTAAGTTTCACATGGAACACCCTCCCCTCCACTACTACACACTCAGCCAACCTGGATATTTTTAAAGCTAATTTGGACAAACACTTGAGAGACAACCCAAACTTTGATACTATTTACACTACATGAGTTTCCCTGTTCTTCTTCATTTTTATTGTATATAACTCGTAACTCCACCCTATGGTTATTGTTAAGCTAAATGCTATTTAGACCATTACAACTTTGAATAACTTTGAGTCAATTTGAACTCTAAAGTTTTCTGCCAGAGAGACGCCAACGTGAAAGGAGGGCAGAAAATTTAAACAAAAGCAAAAGCTCTCGCGCGGCATTGATTGCATCGACGTCCACCGACCAACACGCGAGAAATTATTGCCACCCACTCACTGTTCAGGAATACTTGAACTTAGGCGATTGAAATAGTTGAAATATGTGCTTATTCCATTGTTGCAGAGTGCACCGCGTTGCTAAAATACACACAGGGTGGAGAAAATAGTCACCATATCTATTTAAACAGCCACTAAACGTGATCAAATCACACACTCAAAATTAGCAACGAAGATTGTGGTTGTTATGTGGAAGCTTGGGACAACCATTATTTTTATTATTTTTGCTTTATGTAAGTCGAGGACCTAACCGGTTCCGAGGTGTCATTTTCATTGCACACAGAAGCTGATCAATGTTATCCATCTCTTTGCACAGATCATGTCTCCGCTGCAGTCCCGAACATCGCCCTCGGTAAGAAAGTCATCGGACGTGGAGTAGATCTCGATCACTTGGTAGATGGTGAACCGGAAACTATCGCCAAACCAAAGAATGGCGTCATTCCGATGGTGGCGATTGATCTGGAGGATGAGTACAAAATCTCGACAATTTTAATTCACGGATCACCGGTTGGAATCAGTGAGTGATTTTTCACCTTTTATCACCAACTTTATTCAAAGCTATGCTTTACACGAGCTACATAAATGTACATCATGTCTGATGGTGAATTACTGTTATAAAATTACGGTAAAGATTAATATCAAACACAAAGGCATACTTGCCATATGGGCATCGAGTGATTTTTAAAAAAGCGTCAATGGTTTCGCATTTTAGCACAATCACGCAGTCGGACAAACAATGCGGATTTGTGCCATGGCCACCCTGCAATGCTGTCGGTAGAGTTTATGCGAGTGACCACGCAGATTTGTGTTATTTGAAAGATTGACAGGTAGAGGCAATGCTGTTTTTAATAGGTATTGTACAAATGGAGATTAGCGCTCTCATGATCGTCCACATTGGGCTCAACGCAGTTTCAGTATTCTGGAGCGCATTCCGTGTGGATGATTAGAAAGTTCAAGGACGAGCTTCGTCGCTCTACGTTGTTAAGGTTTCAATCAAGGATCCCATGATGGAATGTAGAAATTAAAATGAGGACTGATATAAATTGAACTCGTCTGTAGATTTAATTGGGATCAACCGAACCTCGGACGATTCTGATGAAACCTTGGTTGGTTTCAGCTTTTCTAGCTGCAAGGCGAGATTGCATTGTGTTTTCAAAATCAGACGGAATAATCACCTTAATTCGTATCCTCCTTTCACTTTAAATCTACTTTATTTATACTGCCGTAATTTTTAGACAAAAATTTCTCCGTATACACTTGGATCGAACACACATCTCACTGCGATATCGAGGGTTTGTATCCATGGACAGTCATCAAAAAGGGCATGTCGTTCAAAAGCCTCACAAATGTGCAAATTTTGGAGACCGAGAGCATAGCGCGGTATATCATTCTCTCTGTGGACTTCGTAGACGCGTATGAATCGAAACCTGACATCGCATACGGCGAATTGGTGGTTTACGGTGAGAAAATCCGTGACGGTTACAAGTTCAAGTTGCCGGAAGATGGAGAGCCGTTGAAGAATGTTATCATTGTGAGTCACATAAATTTATATCTTGTTAAGACATTCAATGAGGACTTTATACAACGATCTTTGACTTGACAGGAAACGAGACAAGCCCTTCTCAAAGGTCAGAATAAAATCCATGCGCAACTTGACAGCATGACATATGTTCCCGACCCTGAGTACCGAGATGTTTCACTGGCATGGCTCAACGGTCACGTGAACACCATGGCTGTCACACGTGAGAATGTTCGAGCCGTGTTGATGTCTGGACCCATTGTTATTCGCAAGTTAATCGATGACCCGGAATACGAAGCTTTGCGTCAGAACTTCCGTGCTTGGCTAAACGCAGATGATCCCGATGCCAAATTTATCTCTGTATCAGAGGGCTACAGCGACGGCGATATTCTGTTGATCACTGGCTCAGACAATTTTAATGTGGACAATGTTTTACTATCGCTGAAAGAGGGAAAGAACTCCGCTGTGATTAGTTCAAGTAGTTCACGCAATGATAAATTTGAAGACTTGCTGACCAGAATGAATATTACATTTAAGTTCATACCAAGATCCAGTAGGACGCTGGATATGTTGACATCGAATTTTTTCACGTCAAATAGAGACACTCCATGGGATTTCGAATTACAGCGTGTCCTATCGAGTTGGAAACATTTTAACAGCGAACTTATGTACTACTACATTCCTAGAAACTTACTATTCACAGCTGAGTGTCAAACACTTGTACGGAAAGTCTTGGACAAATATCATGATATGTTTACTCATCTAGCGCCATGCTTTGAGAACAGGTATGAGAAGAACAGCATCACAGATATAGGTCTATTCAACTACAACCGAATCCTACTGCTTCAGCGTGGAACTTCAGTCCGACGAGCGCCTGGAGCGCTCCGATCTCCGGGTTACGTATATCCTGGCGCGAAAACCCACAATTTCACGATCGAGTACACGAAAGACTGGTCTGGAGAGTTCATTCCAACTGGAGCCTATGCAGCTCCCGGCGTTCCGGTGAGATATGAGGTACTGGAAACCCCGCAGAATGATATTCCTAAAGTAATAATTAACGCTCAAACTGATGATATTCAACATAAACCATCTTATATGAGATGGCCAGTATTGACCTTTGAGGAACAGTTGAATATGAAAGGTGCAATCAGCTCCCCGTTCGGCGGGCCAATCTTCCTGCGTATTCCGGAAAATCGTGCTTACACAATTCGGTTTGAAAACGTCTATCGCTACCCTTGGTTTGACATTAGAAACCCAGCTTCTGTTATTAACTGGGATACTGAACGAAAAACCCACAGGGGAGTTCCATTTGGGGTGGTCCATGGGGACATGATGATCAGTATGATTGAAGAAAAAGTACTGCTAGAAAGAAGTGGCACGGAATTATACTGGTGTGTCAATTACTATGACAACATGATCAAAATGGTGTTGAACTATCGTGGATCAGATTATACGCAAGTGCGGCATCAAGTGCTGGCAGTGGATGATGATATTAGCTATGCAGGCGCACACCCCGGCTATCCGTGGATGGGCTTACGAACATGGGTTTCGAACATGTTCTGCGATATCGATGAAATCAAGAAAAATGGGAATCTCCTTTACACTCATGAAATCGGACACAATTTTCAAGTCGGAGCCATCACACTCAAGAGCGGCGGGGAGGTCACTAACAATATCTACGTTGCCCCGGTGAACACATATCTCCTGGGTTTGGATGGTTATAAGAAAGGTGCTCGACCTGGACATACTGAACGCGAGATACGGGAGATGATCACCATTTGGAAAGGCACTGAGTACGTCGGCGTTAAGGATAATTTCTACAGCTACATCTCGCGTGCATTTGGCCCAGGCCTCATCGCCAACGTGATGGCGCGTTCTTTGAATCCTCCACATCCTTTGAATAATGACGCGGACAAGGTTGAGTATTGGCTGAAGCTTATGTGTCAAGAATCTGGCTACGATTCGGTTCCGTTCCATTCATTGTGGCACTTGCCCATTTCACAAGCAGCCAAAGATGAGTGCCGAAAATATCCTTGTTGGTTCCCGGACGATGAATACACAAAGCAAATCCCAGGAATCGTAGACAGAATTATCGAGGAATATGGTAGGAATTGTGAACGTGGAAAGCCGGTAGAGGTTAAGTTTAAGAACGACATCCGAAGGGGTATTAATCACATTCGACCTCAACGAATTTTCATGCTCGATGAATCATAAAAGCACAAAACATTGTATTTGCGAAATTGAACTATTTTAACCCTTTTTACTCTGCTTGTTCTCTGTAATAGCATGTTCGTTGCTTATCAATAGTATTGGCCATATAATCATCTTTTTAATGATAATGTTGGGCATTCAATCGGGTTAAACAAGATGGATTGCTTACTCATAGCAGTTCGTGGAAATTTTAGGAACTTGCGAAATTCCATTTAGGTCAAATTCGCTCAGGTGCCGTTGAAGATAACCACCGTAATTATACATCTCAAAAGCATTGTTGTCTGAATCGATTATTGCTATCTACAACGTTATCGATAAATCATTCAAACTTGGACACATGGTCGTGAGATTGACCTTCAGATTCACACCTGATTGGCCGAATTGTGTACTGCTCTTATGATTGGTTATTATTCGTATTATGTGGCCTGCGCATTGCAGCAGGCCTCGATTACGTACAACACATGCGAAGGTGTGGCATCTGTACTTTGCGACGGCTGTCGTTCTGCCTATACACCGGGTATAACACCCATGGTTATTTAATTTTCTAAACCGATTTAAATTGCTAGGCAATCAGGTTCCGAATAAATAATCAAAGAACGAGGTACGTCAGCATGGATACGTCAAAAGTATTCATAATCCGAATAAAAAATCTTTATACGCGAACACTAATTATCAGCATTCGAATGAACGTAACTACAAGAATCATGAATAATGTGGAAGAAATGGTATCGGTGGAGATTTCACGACAGCCGTTACATCGCCAATCACGACTTTAAATCCATAACCATAATACCTTTTGGATTTAACAAAAAATATATTCTGGTATTCGGCGATATTTATGATGCCAATGAGAGTCAAGTAAGTCAGTTGTATGAAGGAATAAATGAAATATTATAGGATGACAGTCGTTGCATTCAATCAATCGATGAGTTGTTCTTAACACCAAAGCCGGAATGGAACGTTTGAGCAAAATTCCAGCGTTCAATCTACAATGTGTGGACACAGTTTTTATTTATAGGACAACAACAAAATCAACGTATGAAAGTACAAATTTGCTCAGGAAACAAGTGGGATGTACGCACGCAGAGTGTATGTGATGGATGTATCGAAAACAATGATTGTTGGACCGCAACACGTACGATTAGAATGTAGGTCATGAATGTAGCGATAAATCGTGGGCGTTTGCTAACACGGTTAAAAACGACATACGGTTAGAATGCTGGTGATGAATATAGCGAAAACGACGGGAGTTCGCTAACATGCCGAGATACGATACCTCTTGACTGGATTGTAACGACCGAATCAAAGTTTTTATCGTGGGCGAATTCTAGGTAATTCAAGGTTTTTAATTGTCTGAAAAGCAACAAGCTTATCAACAAACATACGATGGTAAAAATTAAAATGTAAGTGTATAAACAAGATAAGGTATTAGATTATCAGTATATAAGTGTTCGGGATACGAATAATTCAATAAAATTCGTCTAATTTCGTTTTTAATTGCTGCACGGTATTGTAGTGAGCAACGGTTGTAGGGAAACTGTTCCAAGTAAAAACAGACACGGACAGAGTAAAAATACCTTCTACAGTTCAGGCGGGAATGTGGTACCACAAGCGCATATTTATGGGTCCGCTAAGTTCTCGTATCCCTTCGCGTGAATAAATCCTGTAAGCAATGGTTCGGGATATGGAATGTTTTGTAAAGTAAGATAAGTTCTCCTCTGATTCGTAGAAAGGGGAAGTCGAATTGAATCTGGTTATCTATCCTTTCTTAATATGTCTTGTTTCGGATGCTGAGATCTAGTTTTGTTGAGCGGTGATGGATTCGTTGCATAAGTTCCACATCGTTCTTGATCCACGTACACCATGACTGCACACCGAATTCCATGAATGGTCTCAAGTATTTATTCATGATACTTTGGAATATCTTTGAAGAATATTTCCCAAATACCCGTTTGAGTAGATTGAGGACACGCGTTGCAGTTTCAAAGGACGTGTTAGTTCAAGTGAGGTTTTTAAACAGCAGCATATTCAGACACCTCACTACAATTTTAGAGGACATGTGAACCTTTATGGTATGTGATGTCTAATCGATTTCCCACATTCATGAGCCTGCATTTGTTGAAGATAAACGGCAGTTTGTTCTTCAACGACCATGTGTGAAGCGCATCAACAACTTTTTGTAATAGCAGCCAGTCTTCTGGGCTATGGATGCAACGCCACAAGCTTATGTCGTCCGCAAGTAACGAAATGTTAGATCTAACAAGTTCGGTACTTCATTCACATCAACCAGAACGAGGATCGAACCAAAGACTGAACCCGGGGAACTCCGCTATTTGCTGCGATTGGTTTTGGTAATGTACCATCAAAACGTACTGGCGTAGTGCGATTTGTTAGGTAGTCATTATACCAATTCAACAACTTTCCAACGATACCAAGCCTCTTAAGCTTCTGCAGTAGTAGGGTATGGAAAACACGATCAAATGCTTTTGATATATCTAAGTAGCACGCGTGTATTGCTGGTCCTTTATCTACCGATTTTTTCCAATCATCTAGCGTTACCAGTAAATTAGATAACCTGGAATAATCCCGTGTCAATCCATTCTTTTTCCTCGAAAGCAACGGATTATTTTCGAAATGATTCATTAGATCGTCGACAACGAGGCGCTCAAGTAATTTGGAAATCATAGGTAATTTTAATCATCGGAGCGATTTCCACCTTTAAAACTTGGAGAAATTATTCCATGTTCCTAAACTGAAGGAATCACTCAATTTGCCATTGTTTGTTTGAACAGATATGTGAGTGGTTTGTATAGCAAATTCGCACATTAATTCAATAATATCGGGGTTATTCCGTCGGCGCAAGGAGATTTTCGTATTTAAGATTAAATAAGACTCGAAGGACGCGTTTCAACGTTACATTTATTTCACACATGGCAACCGTGGTTGAAATGGTTTGATTTGGGATGTTTATTGCATGTTCCCTCGGACTGAATACAGATGAATAAAACGTGGCTAAAGGTTGAGCAGTTTCTGATGCAGTTGTTGTTGGTCCAGAAGACGTGTTCACGGATGCAACTCCAGGTTTCACCGCGAGCAATGTTTCGTACATTTAACCACTTACGAGTTCGGATTCTTAATTTAAATTCGAGGTTTTTTTACGGGCATCATTTGTTTTACAGCTTCAACCAGATATTCAAACTGGATGACGACGTGATCACTTAATACCAGTGGACTTTCGTAAGCAATGTTATCCATGTCGTGTTCATTGCTTGTCAACCCAAGATCCAGGAGTGAAGGTAGATCGCTAATGTTGTGATGGTGTAGTGGAGAAAATCAGTCTGCACTACAGAAAATACGACAACAAATAGGATGAACTCACTAATGTCCAAAAAATAATCCAGTGAAGTCGAACGATAGCGAGATAATCCACAAAGGAAAATCCAAGATATGGAACCCTAAATGAAAATGCGCTGAAATGTTGGAGGATCCGTTGTTCACAATTCCCGCACGGAGTAACACTCCCAAACTTCGTAACCAAGGAAGAAGACAAAGTCCGAGGGTTCAAAATTATATTAAACACCAAATGGTGTATGGTACAAGCATTAATTCGAATGAAGCATACAGCGCCAATAAACTAATAACCATTCAAGGCCAAAATGTTCATGTACAAAATACGCAGGTACAAAGTGAAAGTAGTTCACTGCAATACTCCCCCACCAGAGCGTTAGTTATGCTTGACGGAAGGATAACATACGCTCTAAATATTCATGAAGTCACATAGACGTTTGGGCAAATGGGCTTGACTACCGGCGCGAGTTTCAATCGGGATGTAATATGCACCAATATTCCTGAGTCAGAGGTGACGCTCTTTCAAGAACAGCCAAAGCATGACCGTCAAAACTGTTTCTGCATTTGTAATCGAATCGGTCTAGATAGTATACACCCCTTGTCGGTAACTCGAATAACTCGTCATCCGAAATCCCCGAATCAAGGTAAACCACGTCTTGTAAAAAACACTTTCGCCAACGAAAAAGACATGGAAAATGTCCTACTAAATTCGCATTTGCTCCGAATGCAAAGTGACCTATCCAAGCGTATATATGTTGGCGTACCTTGGCGGGAAAGGTCAAAAGCACCGAATAGGCGGGATCAAACAGCACCAAGGAGTATTATTTTGCTTGACGTTCCAGAAAATTCGGGCGCCACAACGGGCTTCGAAAACAAAGAGCACGACCGTAAACAATGGTCATTTATAGCCGAAAATATCGGTTCCCCAAATTCTGTAGTTGTCGACACATACGGAATATCTCGTTCGCCGAACTATCACGGGAAATGGGCAAATCCACTTAAGGTTACGTTTCTTTCAAGTAGCATGGCGGATGATGTTCGAAGCAAACTAAATGTGAACAGAAACAGGTTACCTGAAAACGTTAGACTGTGCAACTCAAAAGCCCCTCTTGAGGTCCACCTGGAGCCTTTAATTACGCAATTATCCGAGACTGGTGCAAATTCGCCATCGAAATTACTTCAAATTGCTTCAAAAAACGATCTCGGTCCGACGTCGACATCGTCGGACCAATAAATACTAATACTAACTCGGTGTTACATTCTAAAAACTCACTTAAATGAATCTATTCCATTGATCAAAGTTTGTTCAACAAATTGACTGAACTGACGGAGCTGTGCAAACGATACACGACAGACCTCGTTGCTGTTACTGAAACCTGGTTTCAATCCTGTATGACTGAAAGTGAACTCTCAATCCCCAACATGATGCTAATACGGAAGGATCGCCCAAGAAAAGGTGGCGGTGTGGCTTTATACTGTCACGAACGGCTTCAGTCGATGCGAATTCACGATCCAAACCTTGATTTCGAAGATACCCTCTGGTGCAGTCTCACGAACGTGAGAATCTTGGAATCATATATCGCCCCCAGCCTCGAATGATACTCAAAATGACAGGTTATTACAAGCTTTAAATTACGCCGAAGAGAAGCGAAGCTCGCAATTACTACACATGGGGGACTTCAATCTTCCTCATCTCTTTGCCCGATCTGATCACCCTCTACACAAATTTGATCACAAATTTCGTGAAATGATTCCACTGCATAATGATGTTTGAATTTACTCATAGAAGAGGATCAGAGTTGCCATCCATTTTGGATCTAATCTTCACTTCCGAGAAAACAGCAGTTGAGGGTTTTGACTACATTGCGCCCCTTGGTCAGAGTGATCATCTGGTGCTAGCCTTTGAGTTAGCTACAAAAGCTGAAACACATTGGTATTGACGGACAGCTACTTGTATGGTTCGAAAGCTACTCAACGGGCGCAAGCCAACCGTTTGAGTTAACGGGGTACAATCACGAGCCATTGATACCTCTAGTGGTGTACCGCAAGGTTCCGTCGTCGGACCAGTGCTTTTCTTA